>QVNV01026175.1:0-24287 GCA_014825455.1 Pseudomyrmex pallidus | reverse complement strand
TAGATAACAACAGAAGGAAAATATTTCTTTAAAAATAGATATGAAATAATTGACTTTTTGCCACTTTTTCGGGTTTCTATCCCACTGTGTGCCGTCATGATTCTCCACAGTAGCGGAGGCATAAAAAGACAGCGAATATGTTTTCGAGAGAACGTATATATATATATATCTTGGAGAAGGCGCGCAAAAGAGATCGAAGTTAAAACCGTTAAAACCGCAGAAATCCCGTCGACGACGTGAGTTATCACGCCATATATCATGCCGCGTCTCGAATGATCGCACACACATTTTCCGATACGAAATTATATATTTTTATCACGTGTTTCTTTTTTTCACAAATTTTTATTTCTTTGTATACGTACATACTTTATACGAATTATTTATTATATCGTAGATATACGGAGCGAGAGAATTATATAACGCGCACAAGTACACGCGATTGAGATAAACGTATATAACGTGTCGAATGAGTTTTTCGCCGACAATAATGCTTTCTAAAGACAAAGACTTTTTAGAGACACAGATTATTCTTTGTGTTGATTTATCTTTCAACGGCCGTAGCGCTAGGAGACCGCTTGATGGCTCTGGGACATTCATTCCACTACAGAACATGAAACTTGGCAAACTTAATTAATTTTCCACAATACGGTATTCAATGCGGGTCTCTCGACAGGTTTATCATACGTTAATACGGACGATGAAGTGGAAAATGACCTTCTCTCGTCTTCGTTTTCGCTGTCTCATCGAACGGATCTAAATTTCTTGCTTCACGATCTTTCATGCTCGCGTGCTCGATCTCGTCTACTTATACCCTATCGTCGTAAAGAAAAATGCGCGTCAGTGTTAAATCAGCAGGCGCTTCCGTCGATAGCTGCGATGTAAACGAAGAAAATGAGAGGAAGAGGAGGGAGCATGCAAAGGTCGAACGATTGGAAGAAAACGAAAGGCGGAAGAGAGGATTGGGAACCCCCGTCGGGTCACGTAGAACGATAAATCATGTGGTTATGGCGCGCTCACACGTACACGCGAATATACACGTGAACTTGAACCGCGAGAGAGCGGCTTATACCATCTCGTCCTCTCTTTCTCTCTCTCTCTGTATGGAAAATCGACACGGTCGAAAATATATATATATATTCTATATGCGTACTCACAATCAGTATTCACTCTGGCGCGTTGGTACCAGACTCGCCACCGCTACTGCTATCGAAAACTCCCGCGTCGTTAGCCAAATTGATATCGTTCCCCGACCGAAAGTTCGACGGCATGCGGAGCGTCTTTGAAAAGCACCAGTTCGGATCTTGTGTGTATTCCACACGGATTGATAGTATGAGTGTTCGCAAAAGTACGTGTATATGTGTGTGATGGCGCGACGACGATATGTGCGCCGACTACAAGGTCCTCGCGGAGAACATCACATTAAACCCCTCCCGCGTCCGCTAGTTACCGCCAAAACTCCTCGCTCAGTTCTTGGATAATCGGCGAACAAGTTTTCTTATGCATGAAGTCCCTTTGGTATATATATATATATATATATATATAAGTCAAAAGCGGGAGAAATATCGTCTTTTCTGTTGAAGTCGGTCCTCGAGTGTTATTGATATTAATGGGATCGTTGTTACGTCGTGATGGATATTAGCGTGATCTACTCGCGTTCTGTGGAATATATATTCACACGAGGATGAAAGCAAGCAACGGATCTTGTCGTCTAAATGATTTCCATATAAAGCAGGTTTTTCGAGAATCTGATCTGACGGAGTTGATGTACAGGCGGTACTCACGCATTGCGCGTGATACTCGCGTGTTATTTTGATTTATATTATCGCTGTTTTTTTACGTTACATATAACATAATCACATTGTATGTTGCATAACAAGCACATAGAAATAGTCATCGGATAAAATCGATCATCATTTTTCGTAGAAAATTCTTGTTATATCAATAAGAAAGCAATAAGATAATCAATTACCAGTTGAGTTTCTTCGAAAACTTCTGCTGCGCCAATACAAGTTTCAAATTACATCCAATCGATCTCGTTAGCTCGACATGTCTCTTCTATTTTTCCGCCAATTTCACGTCTGTTAAAACCGTTACAACAGTTTTTTTCGAAGGACGCAAGTTTGACAGTGGCGGCAGCATGTACTCTCTCTAACGACCACAAACTTGCTCCAAAGAATTTCATGCTGCGGTGACGCTATGTTTCCACATCGATCGTTTATCGAACTTGTGTCGCTTATAGTAGTTAACTTTTCCGTTTTCGCGATCAAATTTCATTTCGTTGCGAAAAAAAAAAAAAAAAAAAAAAATAAAATAAATAAATCCAGATAGATAATTATTCGGTTCATTATTACGTCAAACGTTCGTATCGATTGCGAATAATTATTGCGAGGAACAAAGTTAGTATCTCACGACATATTTAATTTCAATTTAAATGTGTGACCTAGTTTAATATTACGCAAACCCGATTCAAAGTGAAAATGGAATAAATAATAGCTCTATACGCCGCATGTTAAATGAACGACATGGAGTTTTAGTTTACGTTGCACCGAACTAAACACATATTGCAAAATAATTATTTTATATAATTGCGAATAATTATTTCACGCAGAGAAATAACATTTCTGATTTTACCTACAGAATTTCCGCGCAACATTCTGACTCCGCTTCCTTGCCATTTAATTATCGCGTAGCGAAGTTCGTATTTTCGTGAAAAGAAGCAACGTATATTTTCTGCCAGTAGACGAGTCTCGATGACCAAGAAGAATATTTTAAGCGCTTTAATTAGCGTTATGTGGAACACAGATTAAAATAATGATGTAACAAATTACCAGATGTGTTTCTCCCTTGTCATCATCGCTCTTAACTCTAATTAGAGTATGTATACTCTCTTTGCAAGTAAGTAGCTTTTTCAGCGCGCGCGCGCATATATATTCATCAAAATTTCTATACCTCGTTCTCTGCAAACGTTTCCAATCTTTAAATAGCTTCAAAGAGAGAAAGAGAGAGAAAAAGGAGTATTTTTCAAAGTAATTAAATTTTTAATTTTATTTGGTCACAAGCGCATAATTTTAATAGTCATTCGTTGGCAAGCAGTTATTCGTCAATTTACCGAAGCTTATTAACATGAGCATCAACGGCTCGTGTCGGCGAATTTCCTTAATTTACGGCGTCAAAGGAAGAAATTGAAAGACTCGCGACGCACAACTTCGAGGCTTCTCTGATACGTGTAGAGGATTTCCAATACCGGAGCCGCAAGCTCCGCCATTGTCCCGAGGTCCTTATCCAACTGCCAGGTCAAAACACCGACAAAGGCTTAACCCTTCCGAGGCGGCCGCAACCTCCTCTTCGGATGCTGCTGCATTTTCCGCGGGGTTTCGAGTATACGTCGGGGGTATCGAGGTAGACGGTTCGATACCGGACAGCATTGTTTCCGGAGTCCCATTATAAGCGCACTACGATTCTGGTGGTTCGCGCCACAAGCTTTCTCTCCTCTCTCTCTCTCTCTCTCTCTTTCTCTCTCTCCCTCCTTCTCTTTCTCTTCGAGGCCTCTTTGTTGATGCCGATGTCGACGCCCATGGCTTTTGAGAGGAAGCTCTCGTCATGCCATCGAGCGGAACGACACAGGGAACGAACCAAGACGGTGAGTGCTCACGACGATACGTAGCGTGTTACGACGCGCCGTAAACGCGAGTATACGCAGTGCTTCCGGGAGGAGTTAGGCTACATCGTTGGGACTCGCAAATCCTAGAGGAAATTAGAGGGACAGCTTGCAGAGATGACGTTACAATTGCCTTTTCACGGAGTATAAGCTATATCGTGATTTGTTATGGCGCATTGTCGATATATTGAGAATGACAGTGCGTGCTATATTGAGATGCAGGAAAAGGATTGTCTTTTGCCTTTGGTAGTTTCATTTTCTTATATATAACAGCGCGTTTTGTTAATATTGTTCAATTTCTCTTCTAAATAGACAAGTACTGTAATATATACTGGTGGAAGGAATTTACTCTCGCGCAGTATTCCAACTGGAAAACAAGTAAAACAATATGTCATATTGAAAAATAGTCTTCCACTAATACTTTTTCGTTGCAATGGAAAGCTTGATCGAAAGGTATCGGGCGAGAGAAACGCAGTCTCGCGAAATAATCCATTGCCGATAGAGAAGCGGAGCGGAAATCCGGCGACATAATCCAGGAGGATCGGTGATATTTCCCTAAGCGACGGGGCGATGCCGTATCCGTGAAATCCCGCGTCCAGTCGCCGTAAAGCTCGCGTTTCACGGCTTGCATAGGCGACTGCTACGCAAGGTCGAGGATGCACGATCCCATTGGATGCGCCGCGCCGTGGGAGAAAGAGAGAAGAGAAGAGAGAGAAAGAGAGAGAGAGAGAAAACGAGGAGAGAGAAATATCGATAGTCATCGTCGTCGTGGTCCAGCTACCAAGATGAGCGGTCACGATGTCCGTTGTCTCTGTGCGCCGACAATCTCATGCATTGTGAGCATTACCTCCCCTCGGAGGCACGAGATCGGGGTCACGGAAAGGATCCTAGACCAGTGCATACGATCCCCATTCCCCTCCCTGAGGACGTTCCTCTCTGATATTTGCTAGGTTGCAAACCGAGTCTCTATTGTGGAACCTTAGCAGTATTGTCTGTAATGTTTGTGATTCATGTCTAGAATTACGATGGGACTATTTAAGGCTTGCACGAATTGTGTAACAATTGAAGTTGCTTCTGTTGGTCTTACTTTAATCAGTTTTTTTATCTTTTAAAAAACAATTATATCTATTACGTAATATTATTTTAATAAAAAAAAAAAGGAAACAGTGTCAAAACACACAAAGAGAATATATTTTTAAGAATTGCATAAAATTTCCATGAATTTTCTAACAAAGTATTGAAACCGCAGCGAACTTTACATTACTATCGGTAGTACGGAAGATCTTCATATGCTTTGTACTTACACGCAAAGCAGATACGTAATGCTATCGGAACGTGCGACGATAAGAAGATTCTTCGGATTCAAAGCATCCGATATACAGTTGTTCGCGATTTTTGCTGCCTCGCTAGAGAGAACTATTGCGGTTATCCCGACATGGCACATGTTGTTCGCAAAGCGTATCAGTTTTTATAACTTTTTTAACGAGTGTCTCTCGCGGCGGGGGTGGCAGGTTACATATATAACAGCGCCACCGCTGCTGCGCGACTGCCAGCAAAGAGGGGACGGATTGAATATGTACAACAGAAATAATGGAATGTTACTGTTTCTTTATGGACGGTTGGTTATTACGCCGTCGGAATCCTGTACTGCCAGAAAATTGGCGCGCGCGGCGCGGCGGAGCTACGAAAACGTTACGTATGCGAAACACGCGCATACGGCGTACAGTCGACGCGTATAACGGCGCTGTAACAATAATCTCGTCGCTTTTATTACCGCTGCTTTTTGTTAGACTTGCCGTCGAATAGCGCACTGCTAGATTTATACATACTGTAAATCACGTTTGATACTGCCGCTGTGAAACATCGCGGTTGGCAAAGAATTTTCTGTACTGTATGTACATTGCCAAAGTGTCAAGGGGAGTGGAGACAATTCGGAATGGGTCATATCAAACTCGGGTTTCTCTACAAATTTCCCTTCACACTGAAGCAAGATAGAATACCCAGAATATACCAAGTGGACAATCCGTTTTCCATAAACTTACCCACTAGGACTGAATGGAGTAATAAAAACCTACAGATCCAACCGAGCGTGAACGCGTGGTTAACCTATGGATCTGGAGCTAACGGCCGTTTTGGAACAGGCATATATTGTCTAGGAAACAATCAGGGATTGCCACGGTCTTCCAAGCGGAGATCTTGGCTATCCTGGAATGCGCAAGACTCCTGCTCTCAAAAGAGACGATGAGCAGAAGAATCTATATTTATATGGACAGCCGCTATAGGAGCCTTTGCTAAGACTACCACTGAATCATCAATGGTTCGGGACTGTATGCAACGTCTGAACAGACTGGGAGATCGTAACAAGGTCATACTAGTCTGGGTACGCGGCCATCTCAAGGTATCGGCAATAAAGTAGCGGACGGCTTGGCAAAGCTGGGCACTTTAGAGGAACCAGCTAGCCAAAAAGTCAACGTCCTCTTCACTGTAAGGAAAAATTATATTAAGGACTGACTGAAGCGAGAGCACCAGGACTCCTGGAAGAAACTGAAGAGCTGTTGCCAGGCCAAACTCCTGATGACTCAGCCATCGTCAAGCAGGGCTAAGGAACTGCTGACTATGGACAAAAACAGATTAGAAGTAAGTATCGGTCTTCTCACTGGACATTGGGACTTTAAAGCACATTTGTACAACATGGATTTGGCCAAGGAGAAAAACTGCAGACTATGCGACGAGGAAAAGGAAGACAGCGCGCATATATTGTGTCGCTGTCTATCATCAGTGCTTAAAAAGTTCAGATCCCTGGGCTGCATGTTTGTGGAGCCTGAGAACCTGAAAAATATCAAAATCAGCCATTTGTGTAGCCTGGCAGAAAATGCCGGGCTGAAGCAGATAGGCCGATAGGCAACTAGCGGGAGCCACAGAAGATCCTATAGATCTTGGTAACACAAAGGACTTTAATAAAGGACCACCCGCTCCCATCTTATTATTATTATGTACATTATCAGCGTCAGATAAGCAAGTGCTTGCAACAGCGACTGCTTATACAACTCTGTGTGTATACGTGATATAAAATTATTTATTGTTATTTACTGTGTGTATACATATTATGTACGTAATTTATATTATCTGAATTACGCAAAATCTGAAAAAAAAAATATCTGAAAGAAAATGCAATGGATACAATTTCTCGACTCAGCGACAAAACGTCTTCAAAATTTATGAGTTTCCTCGGGTTGCGGCACGATAAATCGATCGCCGCTCGAAAATTTTAAATAAATCCCTCCCGAGTATGAATGTTTGACTTCCGTCGAAAAATAAAACGCCGCTTCAGGATGTAAAGAACAGCCGCGTAACCCCGTAGCAAACATAGCGAGTCAATATATCGATTTGACGTGGCAAACCGAAGGGTTGGAGGGTGAAAAGAGAGAGAGAGAGAGTATAGTGGAGAACCTGGTTGAAATTTTCGCATGATATCGAGAATCACGAGGAAAGCTGCTCCGTTCGAACTCCGAGGAAAAAGAAGTACAGAGAGATAGAGAGAGAGAGAGAGAGAGAGAGAAATACAATATAGAGTCAATATATTCATTCAAGAAATGTCTTTCAGAAACCAGGTGCGCCGCCACCACTTCACGTTACATATGTTTTTGATTCCACGAGGGACAGTTGCGCTTCATACGTAAACGAATGCAAATACGCGAAGAAACTCGCACGGCCGATGCGCCGGGCGACGAGCGTGCATATGCGTCTACGGGCCTGCTCGTTCGCCGCTGTTATTGTAACGTGATACAATCTCTCGTAACTGCCAGACAGTAGTTGTTTGGCTGCACAATCCTATTTGCCAAGCAATCGGCCACCGCAGGGCGGCGGTTCGTGTAATCCCTGGGCGGGTTGCTGCTTGCTAGTGTTTCTCGCGCGCCTCGCAGTTGCGGTAATGCGAGGGTCGGAAGCCAGCTCGAAATTCGCCGATTTTCAGGGTCGTGGCTCTACGGCTCTGATCCCGACCTCTGAGGATATACACGCGTTACATTACATGCAAGGTGTGGCAAACAATTCTATATTGTCGCGCGTCGAAACAGAGCTCGTTAGCAGCGCATTCGAATTCGATATAGACGGGGAAGCGATACTCCTGGATAACCGATAAGGGAGACACAACGGGCGAGGAGAGACGCCGACATACTGCCGCTCTGCGGAGCCTAGATTACGCGTCCTAGTTAGCTCCTAATGTCGGAGTCTGTGACGGGTATCGGCCCGTCGGTCGCCGTGAATGTGCGACGCGCTAAATTGTCTGGAAGGTAATTATCGGCTCCGTGAGATACAGACGCTTTGTCGCGAACGCGTTGCGCTAGACACTTATATTTGTACTCTGATCGTCCAAAGTAGCGGCAGAAGCCGGTCATCGAGCGGAGTTACTAGTATACACAAACACTATATATTCTTCGATTAACGACAAAGTTGAGCAATTAAGATGGCAGTTTCTATACCTCGAGAAAACAGACCGTGTGATCTTAGGGATTAAAAATATCTGAGATATAAACAAATCAAAATTTTACTTTCCTATAAAAACGACGATATTTCTTCAATTATTTCTATGATTTATGTTAATTTAATTACTTTTTCTCTTCGGCAAATTTGGGAATTTTGAAAGTTTTGACATTAAAGTTTCCAAGAGTGACGATAGCAAAAGTGTTCACGTGTTAGTTCACAGTCAATGATCAGCAGCGATACTCCGCGTGTAGTCGATTTTTTCGCCGTTACAATAAATTACGGAGTAAATCGCGCGCGGACCTGTTTATCGATCGCATGCAGAGGCAATGACCGGACATAATTTAAACGCGCGGTATTTTCGACGATCAAGCGGGAAAAGCCAAACTCAAAGCCGTGATACGTCCCTACGCATGCGATAATTGTCGCAATTAGATCGTGCCGACTGCATTCACGGATGCAATTAAAACCTCAGCGATGCAATTTGTTGGCGATGCGCGAATCAGTCCGAACTGCGCGCGAATAAGAGAAGGAACAAAATCCTTTCATTCTGTGAACGCTCTCGTATATCGCGCGTTTATTGTTTTCTTAAACATCGGATGCCGTATACCAATTGTTTATCCGATGGATATTTGTGTTTGTTACCTGCAAAAACTATACGAATTGCGGGAACACGATTTTGAAAACAGCCGAAAAGAATCGCGACGACCGCGGTGGTGATGTTGTTATTTATTGAAAAAAGAGGAATGCTCTTTCTCTCTTTCTTTCGAATAAATGTGAGAAAAAAATTCTCACTGTACAGCAATTCTGATTATTCGCGACATGTTTACATAAATAAATTTGCATTGTAAATTTGTGATTACGTAAAGCGGAGTATTTTATATTTCATGTATATAAAATAGTGGTGGTTTACCACCAGGTACTGTTATTGTCACAGCGTGGAAATTAGATGATACGCGTTTTGCGACAAATTTCAAATCTCTTTCATTCCGTGACAAACATTGAGAGAAAACTCTTTACGTTAGAGTGTGTCCGATATAATTAATATTTGTTTGAATTAAAGATGGTTAAGTGAATTTACAACGTTGATCGTGCAAGTCAGTCGGGCATAAGGAATTCTAATTAAAGTCCTAAGAAATTCATAATTGCTCTTGCAATCGTAAATGTTACGTTGTATATATCCGCTTCTGTCGTCGCAGCTCTCGCAAATGAAATTTGATTAAATGCGCCACGCGACTGGCGTAATTAACTTCCGCAGGTCACAGGGAGGGAGGAAGGGAGGGAGGGAGGGGAGAGAGAGAGAGAGAGAGAGAGAAATAGAGTCCCATTAAACGCCCTAGGTTCATTCTTAAAATTCGAACACGACCGTGTTAATTTGTACGCGTAACACTCTCATCTCTCTCTCGCAAGAAACTTTAAGGTGATTACCTTACTTCCGTCGTGTGAGATAATAAAACGAGATCACATCACCGTTATTCCTTATTTAGTTGGAGAAATTGCGTTATTGTTAATAAGACTTTTGTGTAGTGCGAGAGCTACGCGGCACAGAAAGTTCGAAAATTATACAATTCTGCTATAACACAGGAGCGTGTTACGTTCATGTGTTTCCGTTACATGTTACATGTAAAGCAAGAAAAGCACTGTCGCTTTGTTGCATGCGTTTATATTGGCTGCTCTGTGCTATAAAATAAAATTATATTGCCAGTTTTATTAAAAAACGAAAATTACACGAAAAAATTTTCGTCTCATTGCGTCGCGTCGCGTCGCGCCGACCGACTAACAAGCGCTTGTTAAGCAAATGTATAATTATAATCTAATGTAATGCGCGCGCGCGCGCGCGTACTCGCGACGCGCCGCATTGCACGGTCTTTGCAAAGCGGAACGTGAGTGGCGCTTAATAATGATAACGAGCACAATTTAATGTAATGGACGAAAAAGAAAGGACGGACGCAGGCACACCACCGCATCAAAACGGTCTCAGCCGGTTGCGTCTAAGTGTTTAGGAAAGCTTCGCTGAGATTAATTGCAATTAGATTGGAGCGGCCGATTAGTTTAACGATCACTCCAAGTTGATCGGACGAGGGAACTCGAGGAGAGAAGTCTTGATTAAAAGCGCTCTCTCTCTCTTTCCTCCTATCTCCCTCCCTCCCTTTCCTCTTTCGCCGTGAATGCCTCAATTTGCCGAAATAAAGTCGCCCGAAGGATCAACGAAAGCTCTCGGGAATACCTAATCGCGAATTTCCCATCACGTGGTGTAGCGGACTGTGAATCGGATTACAATTGCGTGGAAATATTTGAACGCTTTGAGAAACGCCACGCGATCACTTACAGCACTTTTGTTCCGTAAACGCGATGGCGGATGAAGCTCGAAGTAAAATCTATTGGTCGACACGATTGTTTTTCTATTTATACGAAATAGCAGTCGGATACTACCCGTAGTTCCGGGTAAAATGCGCCTTTTGACTTCTCCGCTTGTACTGGAAACGCCGCATTGTATAACGTTTTCCGCAAGTAACAGCCGAGCTATTTTGCAAACATGCCCGAGCATAACGACGCGCAAGAGGCTTTCTTGCTCGCGATTTACAGTCCTCCCCCTCTCACACTCCACTCGCGTAAACGTGTACGTAACCGGCCAATTTTGCGAGACACAATACGGCGGGAGGACTTTGCAACGTGTCGCGACGTCGCACGGGGGCTGACCGTGACAAAAAAGAAGATATAACCGGATGTGTGCAAGGCTAGTGTATATGTATGAGAGAGAGAGAGAGAGAGAGAGAGAGAGAGAGAGAGAGGTGAACAAGGATGTGAACAAAGTGACCGGTACACACCGAGAAAACACACGAACGCTTCGTCCATTCTACGGGAGAGACGCTTTCTCCTTTATGTGCGCCATTATTTCTATCCAATGGAGGTTGAGTAATGCCGCGTAAGGTTTTTTTCTTCGTTTTTTTCTGTATATATGTCCCCTCTGTTTCCTCCCGTTATTCGTTTCTTTTTTCGCGTCGTCCTCCTTTCCGCCGCACACCTACGAGTTTTGTCGTCCGCTTTCCTTTGTCCATCTTTTTCTTCTCCGTTCGTACCCTTTTCTGGTTCGCGAAGAAACTTTGATTATTAACCCGCCAGCTACTTCATCGCGGTAAAAGTCTTGTACCGGGTACCTTAATTAATTTATGTTAAGAGACTTCGCGGAAAGGCAGATGTACCGTACGATTAAATGGCCTGGAGTGCCGCTAATGGATAATAAGCTGTGGCGCACCCGGTACCGGAGCGATACTCGGAAGAAGTAATAACGTGGGCGGAGAGAGTCTCATGTTTATTTCATACGCGGCCCAATCGCTCGTGCTTTAACAGCGCTTTTCCAGAGCCGATTCGCGTGACACCTTATAAATCACGGTTTTTATCGCAAATAGAATCGAGATGTAATTCTTCAAAATTAATATATTATTTTTTATAAAAAAATTAACGTGAAGATTCTTGTGTTACATATTAACTTCCAACAACGGGCTTGGATAATAATTTTTGATATAAAATATATAAAAAAAGAAGAAAGAGATGTAATGTAAAAACATCACTTTTCAAATGTTCCTGAAGGAAATCATTACTTAAAAAATTTTCCGCATTGTCGAAGGATTAATCGCACATTTAGTTATCATTTACTTATAACTAAATAATTGTTGTTTTCTTTTTGTTTGCGAAGAAAATAAGAGCAGCTTGTTAAAAAAATGGAACGTTCCGCAATCTCAAGAACCACGCGATGTATATCGGACATCTTGTTCCTGCCTGGCTGTTAAAAGAATAGCTCGAAGCACTCGGAAGTCCGAAGCAGTGGAAATCAATAATTGATAAGAGAGACGATTCTTCTTGTCTCTAGCGAGTGTGGACAGCAATTCCCGTTTAGGAGCGTGGATTTACTGTGTTCCTTAAACCTCGGGTCTTGTGCGCGAGGCGAAAATCGAAAGCAGGAGTGGATTCCAGTTAAAACCAGAATCCTAACCTGTAATCGGACGTTACACACGTATGTTACACACGTTTAATCTCTCACACATCCTCTGGAAAATGACACTTGCCTCGCTTATTGCGCGATATTACAGGAAATAATGGAAAACGTAAGCAATTAAAGGTCGCGTCGAAATATAATTACGATATTATATAACGTGCCAATAAAATTAAGATAATCGGGACTCGTAACGAGATTTCGAATCCGCGCAATTAACCGACTCGGTTTGTCGGCGCCGATATAAATTTCGAGATATATTCATCGACCGTTCCGTATAAAATGCCCGCTAAACTGACAGCACCGAAGCCGCGTTTTATCAGTGGATTCGTAAATGGGTTACTCCACGAGTGTATTGATGAAACAACCAATTATTTTCCTCGATGCCCCGAGACAATTGAGTTTGCGCGCGGCCAGTCATATTCCAGTTCCGTCCGTAGGGAACGTAAGCTTTTTAACGGATTTGTCAATCGGATTCATGTAAAATCATCCGGCCGGCGATAATCTCGCCATTGTGAAAACTCATCTCGCAGTGTGCGTCTCGTTCGCATTAGCTGCCGGCCGTCGCTTTCTTTCAACGCTTTAACCAGCAGCATTGTTTTT
This sequence comes from Pseudomyrmex pallidus, assembly GCA_014825455.1. NCBI lineage: Eukaryota > Metazoa > Arthropoda > Insecta > Hymenoptera > Formicidae > Pseudomyrmex > Pseudomyrmex pallidus. The sequence goes on along the minus strand of QVNV01026175.1, from coordinate 11,550 downwards.
ACTTCTGCTTTTAATTAGCCGCCCGCGAGCGTTCAAACAAGCGCTCAATATGGTTTTTAGGAAACTTTTCGTTGAAATCTGAATACATTTCTCTTTACATGCACATAATGCTAATATACTAGCGCAGCGCGCACAGTGTCTAAATAATGTAATTCGATAAAATTAAACTTTTTTTTCTTGCTAATAATATTATTTATAAGTTATTTTATAATAGAAATTATTGAAAATAATCAAGTTTGCCCGGATATGGAGATTTGCTCTTTTTCTCCGCTAATCAATATTTTCTGCATTTCGACAACAGAGTATATTTTTCGATCAAATATGTAAACGTTTTCTACCCGCGACACGAGAACGAGCAAAAGTAAAGTTAAACACGCCGGCTGCGGCATTAAGAGAACACAGGACAAGTATGTACATCTGTTATGTATCACTTTGAATCTCCCTTCGACGGGGCCGGTATAAGTTCCGTTGCTCCGAGTTCCCCGCGGCACAATTGGGTGAGAGAAACTTCGAACTCGTAACAGTTTTACTTTCCGCGGCTACGAGATGTACCAGTATAAAGGGAATGAGTAAAAGCTACGACAGAAGAGCGGAGTGTCTCTTTCTCTCTGTTTCTCTCTCGGCTTGATTTACGACAGACTGGCGAAACTATCCACCTCGTAACCCGCAATTGCATTCTCTGTAAAAGACTAACGGGGCAATAGAAAACGTAAAAAAAGTAATGTAAAAAAAGAACTTAGTTTTGGAATGAAGTTTGGATTAACTTGGCCGATTTAACACCATGCACACCAACACAAAGAAGACAATGTGACAAAGAAATCGCGTGTCAGGGTGAGATCGATCGCGTTAATCGTGAGAATACCGGTCAATCACAACGCCAAGTCATAATGCGGCGAGCGACAAAAACTGCCGTCGAACTTAAGCGCGACTTTAATCGATCATAATGAATGCTCGTCCGCCGTAGCTTGGAGGCACGCCGCCCGCCCGCATTCAGAAACTTTAGAAGCTCTTCAGTCGTTAACGGAGTTTCGTCTTAACGACTGGCCGCTCCGATAAATTTCAATCCGCCCCTTTAACCACCCACCGTTCTCGAGCGTTCTTCCCCTATCCACCCATCGACGAACAAGGGGGGCGCGCGCGCGCTTTCCAAGACCCTACACGACCCTGGGATGCGCTGTGCAAATATGACCCAAGTTGACCCCGGGACGAAGAACTCCGGCAGAAAGCACTCGCGCGGCCCCTCTAAGCACCCCGGACGCAAGCACACGGCCACCACCGAGTTTGTCTTTGGTATTAACGGGTTTTGGTATAGAGGCTCGAGAAAGGAGAGGAGAGGGCGAGTGCTGCGAGCGCGGCGCAGAGCTTTAGTGCCATAAATTCCCGGACACGGGCACACGGACTCTCGGCCCGTTAATATCGGCCGCGGGAAAGCGGTTTACGGAAACCATCTAAACCTGCCCACCCCTTTGTTGTATTTACTCCGTATTTACTCCTTTTTCCGGCCGGCGGGATCGGCTCGGAAGATATCGCGCGCGTTGTGGAAAGTAGAATAGGTGGATCTCTCCCGCGCATACCCGGCCAAATAGTATTAAATCTCGGCGGCGACGTGCAGCCTTCTTTCCACCTTCCTTTTCGTTGTCTTATTTTATCGCGCTTTTCGGGCGCTATGACGGAGGTCCCAGCGGGCGGATCGCACGGTGATCGATTGTCGACGACACTGGCTGAATAGAGTCTTCGGTGATACGGTTCGTACCTGCTCTTTGACACTGACGTGAGTACAGCGGTGTGATAGAAGTGCAAATGAAGAGATCGAGAAAATACTTTTTTTTGTCATAGACATCAGACAAATATATTCAGAAAGAATCCTTGGAATAATGTTGAAATTGTATTTCTTCGAAACTAGTCAAACTGATCAATAGCAGTTTACACAATATTTTCTAAAATGGATTTCTTACGATATTAATAAGTCTACAAAATTCTTCTTCGTATGTGAGTCGATTCTGCAGAAATTCTTTTCTACTTGGATCCCCTTTTCTACTCTCTTTCTTTTTGTGTTGCTAAAATAGTTACATTATTCAACGGTTGCAGATGCTACTGATCAGATACTACTGGTCAGAGCATTCCAACACCTTTAAAACGTGCGTATTACCGAGAGACACGATCGTAAGTCGAAAGGAAAATCACCACTTTGTGAGCGTCTACATTGACGGCCGGCGAGAAGAAATTCTACCAGAGAATGTTTTCCGTTGAATTTCCAGTGTAATAACGGACGCTGTTTATCGCCGCCTTTTCGTAATTGCTGCGTGTAAATTTGCGCGCGCAACTCGTAACACAGTTTTGCCGATTTTGTTATTCGTTTCAGGCTTTAATTAACAGCCGTCAGTCGTTGTTGCAGAAAACCCCTTTGCGAGCCCGGAAATGCAGTGCGCGTATGAATACGTCGTTTTGTAAATATATTTTAAGCCGGAAATTGAAAGGAAAAGCGCCTCGCTATGTGTAATAGTTGAAGCCAGTATCGGCTGTGGAAAATTTCCTGATACCGTCAAAAAAAGAACGGAATAGTAGTCGGTTCTTTGATGGTTTTACAAACGCGATTGTCAAAATGCGCAAAAAAATAACGCTGTTGCCGAGATAAAATAAGATTATTTTTCTGTTCTGATGTGTGTACGCTAAAACGAATTAAATTCCAACTTTTAACAGCAAACTCAATGTTAAAGCGGCAACATTGCAATATCACAGACAGAACGTTTCAAGTGCAGATAAATATTTACTAAAGCATGCACGTAGCGAAAATAGTAGCGCAAACTGAATAACGGAGGAAAAATTGCCACTTGGTAATGGGCTGAAGAGCACTTGTTGAACTATGAAGAACCTTCGTGACCTTCTACTCAAAGAAAATCAGAAAAGGGCTGACCACACTTCATAGTCGCGAGTATTCGAGTATCAAAACTCTTCAAAAATAGGTCGCTCTTAAACGCGAAAATAACTCCTCCTCGATAGAATCGATGTACCTCTCCCGGCATCGCGAGTTTACGTCAGAGTGTTTATCCACCCGCTGCCGGGCGAGAGAGACGAGAAGATTCAATTACCTCCTCGCAACAAATTGCAAAATGGTATAGCGTAAATTGAAGCGGGAGAGCAACGTGCTGGGCATTAAAGTTGGTCGCTCGATTATTTCGAAAAAAAAAAAAAAAAAAAAAAAAAAAAAAAAAGTAATTTTTTCAGCGAGATTCAATTATGAAAATTTGATAACTATCGATTGAGAAGAACGAACAATTGCAGTTGCTCGTATAAAGGGCGGAAAATATAGACAAATTGGTTGTAAAAAAAAAAAAAAAAAAAATTACATTTTCTACCTATGGCTCTGTAAAATTTGTTTTGCTACATATTTGTATGTAATTTGTATCTCGAATTGCCCGTAAAAATTTCTTTTACATACTTTACAGTATAAAGACATTATAAAAATACGTTGACATAAAATGTGACGTGTTTGTACAAAATTATTATTTGTAGTTTAAAGACTCGGAAGAAAACCAAATATTTATTTTATTTTTTCTGTCTCTTTTTTTTATCTGAATATAATTCATAACCAGGGCGGAGTTGTGCGTTTTCGAGTTTGGGCACGCGCACGTGCGCGCTATTCATCGCCGCGAGGCCGACGCGACGGGTTGCGGAATAAAGATTTCGCGAATTTGATGTTTCAATTTGTCGGAGCAGTCGCAGTAAGAGGTATACGATCTCATCTTCGTTGTTAAGCGGTGTGATGTAGCGACGATGCGGCGCGTTGAGCACGCGAGAACATAAATTGCGGGAGGCGAAACCGGAAGGGGAAAGCTTAATATCGCTCGCAAGGAAGCCGTTTACGGAAGCACAAGCAGAGTTCCCGTTCTCATTCTATGCTCCATGTATATACGTACGGCTCTTCTCTATCATCACCATAGGCTTCCCATATTCGCGTCCGCAGCGCGCGCTGTTTAGTGTCGCTTACAAGACGCGTTTTCCCACACTAGTAATATGTACGTACAGGAGGCTCTGTAGCGCGTGATGCTGAAAATCGAGGGACAAGTATAAACGTTCGTCGACGATACCACCGGCGATCCAACGAAGCGTAAAGAAACTTTACCGCCACTCGTCGCTTTGGACGGCTTTATGAACGCTCATGTTATTAATCGTTAACTCGAGAACGGCGGACGTTAGTTTGTATTACGCATAAACCCTGAACCGGCAGTTTGTTATGAATTAAATTCACGATGCTGTGAAAAGACAAGCGAGAAATGAATAAAAACGAATATCTGTGTGCATAAGAAAGAGAGAGAGAGAGAGAGAGAGAGAGACATTTATTTTTATTTTTAGACAGACATTTATTTTTCAATATATAAAACCAATTTTATCTACTTTTTAGCGACAATTTTAATATGTCATCTGGTAATATTTTATAATTTATAGTTGCATCGTTTTAATAGAACTAGTTTTTAAAATAAATATTTATTTATAACAACTCTCCCTCTCTTTCTTTGTGTATGTGTGTGTGTGTGTGTGTGTGTGTGAAAGCATTTCTACACAGATATATGTACATGTACACGTACGCCGATCGATACGTCGCACGTCACACTCACACTGTGAAGAACGATTAAATCGCTGATATTGGTCGTCTGGCGGCCGAATGTGGTTAAAGACTAAACATGGTCGTGGGTAGGTTGCGCTTTTAGCGCACAAATCGGACCCGAATCGTCAGGTCCAAAAATAATTCATACCAGTTTCGTCGCTGCAACGTTATTCGCTGCAATGTGGCTCATACACGCTGGATATACGGCGCAATGTTGCTCGTATGCATACGGGCGTACATTTGCCGGAAGTTTCAGCTTAATTTCATCTGTGGGGTAGCAATTGAAAGCTCGCCGAATCACCCGCTAGCCATAAACCCCCATTTCCGCGTTTCATTCGACCTCGTTTACAAGTGAAAGTACGCAACGTATCCCGGAGGAATAGAAATTCGGCGCGCAAATCGAGTGAAATAAAAGAAAACGGAAAATTTACGAAATATTTTTTCGGAACAATTGCTTTTTTTGTTTTCTCAAGAAAATGGTAACGACATTTTTGACAGAAATTAAAATTTCTCAATTATTTTATTCTTATAGTTGACACGACTTTGCTATTTCATTAATATAATTTTGATTGAATTTTCTTACACATTTTTTGAATAAACCAATCCTTTTTTTTTTCATAATTTATATCATTATATCACGCCCGCAAATACGATTGTTGAAACTTTTTGAGATCTAGTGCAAAGTTATACGCGAAGTTTGGTTAGAAAAAAAAAGCGTCGTATAGAATAAACTTGATAATGAATGCAATTTTACGTCTGCGAGAGAAGAAAAGTTCTTTGAAAGTAATAACACTATTATGGTTGGCGCAATCAGAGTGAAATTTTACCAATTTTTTTACATGATTTTTGTTCTCTTGCCGAGTTTTCGTCGGCCCAGTTTTTCGGTCACGATAACACCCGTCGGGTATTCCATATATGACGCAGCAGTAAACATGTCGCTCGTTAAGAGCGAAATATTTTTTGCAGGTTTCATCGATTTTTTCTACGTAGTCGCGAAAAACCTAGTACACACATCGCGAATAATATGCGCACAACTTATCAAGATATGACATTCAGTAACATTCAGTTTCTGCGGAGCGCGATGTAATCCCGCCTATCAAATTTCTCTTTGCGCACGGAATTACCGAAAGTACATACACGACGCGCGTAATAGAGCCGCACTATACGTCGAGATCACTCCTGATCTAGCCGGTGTTGTTGCACAATGATATAATGATACCACCACATGCATCAACTACGCGGACCACCCGTACGTACCGTTTAATCTTGGCTACGCTAAGACAGTGTTTTTAAACAATATTATTAGAGATACGCCTAATCACCGTATTCTGTATTTGTTTGAGGGAATTAATTAAAAAAAGAGAACCATGCAGCGCGTAGGGAAGCGGAGGATAATGGGAGCCATGTGGGGTAATAGGAGCGGTGCTTGTTTGTAGATATCTATCACTTGGTTTTCTTCGGAAACCAAACGCGTTCGTTTACATTCGGGTAACTTTGTGTCAAGCGGCCATGACACCAGTGCCGCTAATGAAGTTATGAGAGACAGTATTGTGTTTTGTGGCGTGCGCTTATAAAATTTCAATTATTTTCAACTGCGAGGTGAGTACAAAAAATTTTACTGATTATTATTTTATTACTTCTAATGCATAGCGTGATGTTTTTATTTTGAGATGTTATTGTTGAATTTATGGAAAACTTGGATATTTTTTTGTAGAATTTTCTTTTGCAAAATAGCGGCATGTCGGGTAATGAGAACCTAGATGTTCGTTTCTTTATTTTATGTTTAAGACACACATAATTGTTTTGATTTTTATTATTTAAGAAACTGTTTTCCAGATATTACTTTCTTTATTTTGTGTCTAAGATATGTTTATATTTCGATTTTGAAGACTGATTAATTATTATAGCTCCCATTACACATATGGCACAAATAAATGGCTCTAATTATCATTTATTATTTAAGATACTGATTTCCAAATAGTCTTTTCTTTATTTTGTATCTAAGATATGTTTGTATTTCAATTTTAAAGACTAGTTAATTATTACGACTCTCATTACACATATGGCAAATAAATGGCTCCCATTGCTCGCCTGTGAAGGTAATCAGAGCGATTGACATCTTTTAAATAATCTAATTTTTTTTCAACTACAATAATTAATTAAAAAATTAAAACTATATTATTCTAATAGCTAATAAACCAAGCATCGGATTAAGATGTTTAGATAAAGTTATTTAAGAAAAACAATAGTTTTATTTGCAATTTCCCTCAGTAGGTGCCAATTTTCCCCAGCTTCCCTATATGAGGCTCGCCAAATATGTATATACGCGCGCACACGGATTACCAAGGTGATTAAAATCGAAACCGAATGTGCGCGCGATCGGGAGAGCATTATGTTGAGTTGACCGCTTTCGGTTTTCTGCGCAGTTTGCGCGCATTGATATGCGTGCCAAGCGTGCGGAATATATAATGCGAAATCATGCGATTATACCGTCTAATGCATGTACGTCCACGCGGCTGAACATATACTCCATTACGTAATGCGGGATTACAAAGTTTTAACTAGCGCAACTAGTTCGAAAGCTTCGACCCGAGAAACGCAGCTTTAATTTTCTAACACGTTAAAGAGGATTAACTATGATCTCTTTCCCGATATATTGGTCATAATATTTCATAAAGTTTTTTTTATCTGTCAAAGTACAGACGTGCATTTTTATATATTTTGTGCACGGCTACGAACTATGAATTTTTGTAACTTTATATTTTCACGCATATAGTGCGCGCGAGTGCAATATAATACCTGTTGTGATGCAAAACAAACTAATTTGAACGTTTTACCATCTCAAAAATTATGTGTTGCAAAATGCAATATTTGGTATTATATTTCCGTTAACAGCGCAATAATCTTGTCGCGAAATTTATATATAAATAACATGACAAAATTATTGCGCCGTTAAAAATTTCTGAAAAAAAAAATACTCGACGCGAGACAACAAGTTTAACGAGTAAATTACTTGAAAGAGCGACACAACCGGAGAGCAACACAAAACGCGGCTTTTCTGCGCGAATATTTTTATGGGAGAAAATGTTTTCGAGTTCTGTTAGAATATTGAGATGTTTTTTTTTCGTACTGTAGGTAACATGAAAAATGTGATAAGTATTATATATATTGCTTAAACTATTTTATATGTGAAAAATATTTCCCACTTACTACAACTGTCTTGACATGTGACGATAATTTTATTACATTTTTAACTTTTTAAATACTAAAGTAAAAAAGTAAATTTTAATTTCAAATTACTTCAAATCTCTTTTTTTCTCTGATAATCTTTTAAAAAAACTTATTTTAAGTGCAAAGTTATCGCATGTTCTTTTTCTTAAGTATATTATACACTTCCAAGAAAAAGGACGTGTATTCCATTGAACATTCACGCTTGCAGATTTAATTTTAAAAAATTGGCGCGCATTAAAAGCGCTCATTAAAAGTGAAACACCTAACTGTCCGTAATTGCACCTAAACTCGGATATTTTTGCATCTGTATAAAAAAAAAAAAAAAAAAGTAATCTAAACAGTTATTGCGAAAACAGTGCATTTCCCGAAAGAACAGTTTGATCACGATGCAGTTCCGTAGAATAAAACGATTAAGAACACCACTGTGGCACCGACTGCGTAATAGGTACATGTAATTTGTCAAAGTTGTTCCTTCGTCTCCGCTGTCGCGCCGTGACGTAATGACGCCATCAAACCCTGCGCGGACGTAAATTCATCGACGAAGTTTGCGCTTAATTTCGCGCTACGGAGTAGCAGTTTGTCGGGAACGTACAACTGCACCTGCATTCTGTAGATTTCCATTTCTGTCTTGACGCGTTCTCGCGCTCAATTCACCTCTTCGGGCATCTTCAATGCGTTCGAGCCAATTCTCGGAGAATCAGAAGACGCACGACTAAAACTATATAGACATCGGAATACACTCGATACCGCAATTTCACATCCCGGCGATAAATGCGCGTCTGTGTGGAGCACAATGTAAATAACACATGTTGACATTGGTATTCCCGTCGGTAAATCATTAATACCGATGTTTACGTCATTATTGCGAACTATACTCTCGTATCGCAAATAACTCCGGTCACGCATTGTTGTAATGGTTACATTGTGACGGCTTTTGTCGAACATACTCGTGGTGTAACGTGTATGTGTGTGTATGTATGTGTGTGATTGCGCATCATTAACGTTAAAGCTGGTCGGCGGCAGAGGAACTTTGTCGCCACGCAGGCGGCGGCAGTTCGCTGATGACGTAAAGGCGCCATCAAGTATGCGAGCGTAAATTCGCCGACGAAGTTTTCGGTCGATATCGCCCGCGGGCGTCGAGACTTACGTCGCCTGTTCATTTTTGATTCATCACCGGTCGTAACATAGTGAGGAACAAAGTTCTACCAGCGGGGCTCGCTCAGTCGTTGGAAACACCGCGATGTAATCGGGACCGAAAATCCCGACGTAACGACCGCGAGGGGAATTCCAGTGAGAGGTCGAATCGCGCCCTATATTTTCTCCTTCTCTCTCTCTCTCCTCATTTCTCGAGGTGTAACTCGTAATTTCCAAATCATTTGTAGCTAATGTTCAAATTCGTCTGCTTTCTCTCTCTTCGTCACGACGCCGCGCCGTCAACGATAGGAGCATTCAGCCGCGAAACACGCGCGACCAGATCCATTGCGTATCCGGCGATGGTAATCGGGACGCAGTTTGTGGCGTTTCCGATACCCCGCACTTGACCGCGCCATACCGCATCGTACCGTTCACCGTCGCACGCGAGCCGATGCGATGTAATGAGGCCATCAAGCACGCATGTCGGCATAAATTCAGTTGAAGTTCCCGTTTAATATCGCCCGTGGCGAGAGCAGAGCACGCTTCCAGATCCGACACGGAGTTCTGTGTCTGTTCGTTCATCCGTCCATCCGTCCGTTCTCTCGTACTCATTCTCTTCGCCTTCCACTTCCTCTTCCTCCGTTCCGTCTCATCTCGTTCCGCAGGATTCATGCCCGGAGCAGTGACGAGTCCGCAACTAACCGCTACGCCCGCGCCGGCAGAGAACGGACTGGGAGACGATGAGCGGGAGCTTGTGGAAGTGAACGGAACGACGGAACGGAACGGAACGGAAATCCCAAATACCGGCTTTGGCCACGACGGAGAGCTGGGACGGAAGGTGCTCCGGGGCTTTGTTAGGAAAGTCCGAAGCGAGCGAGCAAACGTTCGCCCGTATATACTCCAGTGCCATACGCAATGGATATACGTTGGGATACCTGCAGCCTTGTGGTCTCGCGAGGCCTCCGTCGTTTGTTCGGCGACCAATATCCGATGGCATGCTATTGCTACTGCTGCCGTAGCCATGGAGGGTAACGGCTTTGTCTGTGATTCGGCGAGACAGTACCGAGGATAAGGGACGAGTTCGTTTGTTGTGTGTAGTACGAGATATATATATATATATGTAACATTTATATATTATATTATATATATATATATATAATATATATATTATTGTATATATTATTTATATATATAACCTTTTCAATCCTTGAGCAAAATCATCTAGCCTCTCTCTCTCTCTGTCCCTCCCCCGCGCGCGTGTGTGTGTACATGTATAGGCCAGATGGGATTGAAAATGTTTCTTCTGAACAAAAAAGATACTTGAAAAACTGACATATAATAAAAAACTAATACAGAGAGAAATTGTATATGAACAAAATAAAGATCAAAAAGAGAATATATCTGATATACACTAACAAGTTGTTCGAAAAGAATAAAATAAAACCGAGAAAGAATTGTTCAAATTTCTATTCTTCGGTAAACGAGAAAACGATAGATGACGATATCGATAGGTTGCCAAAATCTGTCCATATGAATCTTTGACGATCAGTAATGTCATCGAAGCAGATATTGCGTCACTCAGGCTTTGTCTGCGCCCGATAGCTTCGATATCGGATTTGTGTCACGTTAAAACTCCGTCGAAAATTCATGGCACGTATACTCGTCAATTAATAGTTACTTGACGGCGCGACACAGAACTGCACTTTCTAGACGTTTATATTGAAGCCGTAACTTCAACAGATTCCCAAAGAGAGCATCAAAGCTTTAATCAAGCAAAGACTCTCTGCTCGTTCATAATATTATTATATATATTATAAATTCACGCACAATAAATGAAATATTCAAATTAACAATTAAGGTTTATAATTTGCACAAACATTCAGCATATAGACTCAATACGAGTCTATATGCTGAATGTTTGCGCAAATTATAAATTTATTTTCTAACTTCTCTAAATCGTGTAAATTAATACACAAAATTCGAATTAAATTTAATTCAAAAATTCACACATGCCTGTTTTGCGTTACAAATATGTTAAATATCCAATTTACGTCCTTATGGAAATTAAAAATTGCGAAAAACACGTCGAGCATGAGTCGAACCCGGATCTCAGTGAGACGCCTTCCTTCAATTCGGCTTTCAAGACGCTAGATGAATCTCTCGCAATGTTCATATGCGGCTTGAAATACATAAATATTGTTGCCGAAACTCTCAAGTTCACGAAAGTCAATCTACTTACGATCTAAAACTAACTAAATTACTTTTTCGAAGCGAATCAAGAAAATTATAGAAATGAGACATAAAAATATACAAATGGACAAAAGTGGAAATTCGTTAATTTAATCGTTATATCGTATATATGGGTGATTCTCAAAAAACATGCATATTTGTGTCCCTTCAAAATAACTTTTCTGTATAATCCAAATTTATTTCCTGACCGACTCTATTAGAACGAGAATACTTTTTTTTACATTATTTAACTATAAAAAGCTTTAAAAAATTATTACATTAAGTAATTTTGTACAAGTTTAGCATTAAATTGTAATCTCCGTGGATGTCCCCATGCAAGAACTGCAAAT
>QVNV01026174.1:0-17129 GCA_014825455.1 Pseudomyrmex pallidus | reverse complement strand
GGGGGGGGGGGGGGCTTCGATAAGAAGTCACGTATATACCCTCCGGCAGCGATTCACAAATTACCCTGTCGACGGTTCGGCCATTACCGGTGGTCTTCCTCAGGGTTTCCCCAAGTGTACCACCTCGAAACCTTATGGGCAGAAGATACTAGGCTGTCTCCCTCCCCTCTCTCTCTCTCTGCTACACGTACAATCTCCGTAGAGCGGAAGCCGCCCTGATCCCGCCGTAAGTACACAGTCTAGTAGCTTTGCATCTACCTGATGATCCATCGCGTTCGTGAACACCGGTGTAATAAATGAGAGACTCGGTGATCATCCGTTTCGAGTACACGGGGAACGATCTGACGATTAACGTCCGGTCGATCTGAATAAGTTCAAGGGTTAACGAGATATTAACGGGGGACCAATCGCTCGACCGAGAAAAAAAGCGCAGCTGTAGTATCGGAAAACGAGGACGTTTGAAAAAACGTTGTCGGCGTTTATAAAGAGAGCGAAAGGTGATTTGATCGTAAAATTCAATACAAGCCCGGGGGACATCTAATCCGTCCTCTCTCGTGTCCCTTAACCGACATCCATGTTCCGGAAAATCCTTTGTAATTTGACCGCCACGCTCAAAAGATGATCACCGAGCCACGGTGCATGAAACGTTAGCGACGTCGAGTGGCAGAGGACGGGAAAGGGTGTGCGACGGGTGAAGGACGGGATGGGACAGGTGAAGGCTAGGGCGGAGGTATCGATCCGCGCCGAGACGACGACGACGACGACGTAGACTACTACTACGACGACGACGACGACGACGGCTCACGGTGTGTTTACATCGACTGCCTACTCGCGTTCACGTTTGTTGGGATACGTGACGGCGGTTATAGGAGCGCGTGAATTATTTCGACTGTAACCGAGCCGGTCGGTGTCATCGTTAACAATTGCCCGGGCACGAAGTGCAAAGCCGCCACACGGCACGTCGTTAACCGAGAGACTCCTCCGCGTCGCATATAACCTACCCTTGTGTCGACTTGGGGGATGAAAACGTACGCGTTATTACGTCTGTAACTACGGGCAATGTAATATCGTCTTTTGTGTGATGGTTTGTGCACTTTATCTCGTAGATTTTCGCAATTGCGAATTATATCGAATGCAATTCCGTATATATATATATATATATCGTAGGAAGAGCGCGCAAAACGTTAACATTTTTATTTTACGCGCACACAGATAAATACGCACCAGTTCTGCGATGTCCGAAAAATTTTCTTGTTTTGCGCAAACGTGATACATACGGTCTCGTAATATTTGCATTATTATTTAATTATTTTAGTTTAAAATTTTAATATGTAAAAATCTCCGGGTGTTTAATTTAAAAAAAGCGGCGTTTGAATAGTTACCATATAAATGTCAGTACTGCAATATTATATGTGTGTTAGACGGATCAATCAAACGGTATTTGAGCGGTTCCACTTGATCGACGGAACAACGCGTGAGAGATGAGCGATAATTTGTAAACCGCATTCAAAAGAGAAACATATCAAGTTTCCGGCGATTCTGAAACACAAGGTTTAGCTTCGTATTTTTCGTACACAATCAAAAAATCAATGTCACAATCGAATTGCTTTGACAGATATTCGCGATCGATTATGTCGCGATTTCTCAGATACGCGTGGAGATGAAATAAATATAAAACAACCGCGCCTTTCGATCGATCCGTCATTCCAAAAATGTTTCAGGAAGAAACCGGGAGAAATGGAGAAATAATTAAGCGCGTACTGACAGCGAGATAATTTGATTCGCGCTTTTCACGAATTTCTGGAAACGGAGGCGCGCGCGTTTCTGCGTATAAGCGTAACTTCCTCGCTAAATGTTTAAAACTCACGAAAGCTCACGAATAATGTAGCGGAGATCACTCGGCAACGTTTCAAATTACACACTCGCCCGAAAATTTTTACGTTTCTTCTATGATTTTCGCACATGGGTTTGAACCGGCGCGCGCGCGCGTGCAGGAAAAAATTCCGTCCCTTTTTTCTCTTTGTGCATTTCGCAAAATATTCTTTCTGTGCTTATTAAAAAAAAAATATATATCAGAGCGGAGACAATGAATCACGAGCGTTTATCCGCTTATATCTGCAAAAATCTGGAGCGTACGAGGATTATTTCGAAATTATAATTCGCGCGTGCATTTTCAGCACCGGAAATTGTCTGCGCGATATTTTTTTCTCATTAGAACGAATCTCCAAAAATACGATCGCGCCGCGGAGGAAGATTCGCGATGTTGAAAGGTGAAAATGAACGTATATATAACTATTAAATGCACATAGTGTATGTACGCGATGTATGGAAAACCCCGCGATCAGAAGGAGCTGACGGGAGGAGCGCGAAACCGGCTTACCTCCGCGAAACGTTAAGTAATTGCTTGGCGACGATATCGCACGCTTGCGGAAAATGTTCCTTCGCATTAATTCCGGCGAGTTCGCGGAAAGCGCTTTTCCTCTCCCTCTTTCCCAAAATAACGTTCTCGAGGCGACGATCACGAGAAACCATTGTGTGCGCGACAACGTCTCGATTTAAACCGGCACGCGATGTAAAAGTGGAGTCTTCGTTCGACAATTCCAAATAGAACAGTTTTGCGCGTCGCGCGCGCGATGCGGAAATTACTGATCCAACTTTACACTCGTCGGATTATATACTCTCTCTCTCTTGTCGCGCGACGGCGGAAAACGACGAAAGGGGTAGTAAAGCGGAAGGAGGATGGGGAGGAGTGAGAAAAAAACGCCCGATGACTTCTCCATTGCGCTCTGTGAATTCGCCCTTATCAACGCGTTCGTATTTCTCGCGAAATTTCCTTTTTCTTTTTTTGCTTAAGCGAATGCGCAACGGCCGCGGGAGGGAGCGAACGGTGTAAGCGCGCGCGGTGAAATGTACGAGTTCTGACTGTTCTCGGAAATCAGGTTGAAATCCTTTCAGACCGGCGAGAACCATCGGGTGGAAATCATTTCCGAAAAGAGAACGTAGCAGTAGTCGTCGTCGTCGTCGTCGTCGTCGTCGCGTGAGACGACTGTGCGAGCGATTGTAGTAATCGAACGACCGGCGAACGTGTGTGTGTGTGTGCGTCTCGTGTGTGTATTTGCATATACACTTGCGCGTCGCACACTCGCAAGATAGTTTCTTCTTCTTACTGCAAACCGGATTAATCGGACTAATGCCTTCGACGTTCAAGACACCAACAACTACGGAGTTGTCCGATACATTGTGCGAACATTCGACACAATGCTCTCGTACGGACACATCTTAGTCGCAAATTTACCGGAAGAAAGGTGGAACGTGCAAAATAACCCTACGGCCGAAACACTCTACGGACGGACGTATGCAAATACCGTATATATAAATACACGTCACTTTGTGCCGCATAAACACGCTTTTTGCCCCGTCCGGGCCTTCACGTGTCCCTCGCTCGCGCGCGTTTAGCACGGCGCGGCGGGGGAAGAGAAGAGGATCCGCCGCGCGCAATCACAGCGAACGCACACGCGGATATTGCGCGCACTCGTAGGAGGGCTATAAAAGCGCGTGTGTGAGAGACGCGGGGGAAAATAGACGAAACAAGGACGCTGCGGGCACCAGCGTTGGAGGCAATCCGGATGAGCGTGCGGGGGTTTAGAATGAGAAAGCTCTCGGCCTCCCCCCCTCCGCCGGAAGCTTTAAGCCAGCCACGACCTACCCCGGGACTTGGCCTCGTGTGTGTACTTTGTCGAGTAGATACTGGAAGGGATGTACTCTCTCCGCGCGCGCGGCAGACTGCCGCTATTTTCTCCGACGACGTCGGCATGGCCGACAGAGAGGCGTAGCCTCTCTCATCGCGGTCGCGATGATTCCGCGCGAAACCGCAGCCGCGCGAAAACGTCCACCTCCGCCGCCATTTATCTTCCTGCTTTTCTCGCCTTAATAATTTACTTTCTTTGCGATTAATTAATTGCATACAGTAGCATTTTTTCGTGGCGCTTGTTGGTTATTTAACGTTTTTGTGAAATTACCGCGTGAACTTCCTCGACAACAGATGGTTTCTCTCCCGGCGACGAAACTGCGTCTATCACAGATGCGGTTTTCTTCTTTACACGTCCGGGACGTTTAAATGCACTTCTTTTTGTCATCTTATTTTCCTGGGAATATTTATTAATATATTGGGAGAGAAAGAAGAAATTGGGGGAAATGCGGGGGAAACATCCATAAAACTCTCGCGTTGAAACTAATCGCCTCGCCACGCCAATGACGGTCGGGTCCTTACGGTAGCGATTCACCTTTTCTCTCCAATCTTCTTTGTTCCGAAAGTGAGTGCCATCCAAAAGGAAAACAAGTCGTTCTCCTCCGGTAATGCGTAGGATTTCCTATCGTCCTTTCAATCTGGTGGCACGCCGTTTTCGCGCGCGCGCGCGGGTTCGAGTCGGCAAGTTACGGCGGTCGGGTAATCCAAATGGGATAATTAGACGAGTTGAACCGCGCGAAATTGGCGGAGGAAAACTTTTTCGGCAATAATCGAGAGAACGCTCTCGAACGCTCGTTAAGGGGCGTTTAAGTTCGGCAAAGTTGCTTCTTACAACGCCCGTAACGTACGATTAGTTTTATGGAAACATCTCTAAACAAACAAACAACAAACGTGCACATGCTCTGTCTCCTACGGAAGAATTGGGCCATTTGTTGCCAGCAACGTTCGCGCGTAGACCGTCTTGATGTTTTGTTTCTGAAACGTGCGCACTATTTTTTTTTCCAAGTATTTACAACGCGCTCTCTCTCTCTCTCTCTGCCGCGTTCTTATCGTAATTAATTTCAACCCAATGTCACTTCATCGAGCATATTTCTCTCATCCGCTCTCACGTCTCGCTTCTCGTCTCGGAATTCAGTGATATTTCACTCCGGAATTATTCATGGAAATCAATTATGTAACCGAGAGTGCACTGAAGTCACGATTAAGTGCAAGCTGCATTTGGCTGCATGCACTTCGTTTCTGTAATTTGCAAAGCACAGGCACAGCGCTCGAAGTACCGGCATCCGTCTATCTTCTTAGAGAGGACGTACAAGCGCGCGCGCGCGCGGCCTTCATATGCATAGATATGTCGCACTCTTGCTCGGAGCAGACAGCGGAAACGTCGAACGCTTGTCACAGCGCGGCGGTATCGAATTAATGTCGTCTTGTGTGTTCGTTTCCATGTAACTACTGATCTTTGTTAATAATTAAACGTAACGCGCGCATGAGCGTTTTTTCTTCATTCCGTCGCAGTGCTCTCGGTAGCGAATACTTCGCAGTTAATTCTTCGGGGACAAACTGGTTCTCCCAGACCCAAAACTTCCAAACGGGTGTCTCTAATAAAAAATTGATTTTTTTTAAAACGTTTTTATCTTCAACAATACCAGAGATGTTGTCAATTTTTTTTTATCGACGCAGAATCGTTCAATAAAAAAAAATATTGATCTTTCGCGTAAATATTCGATTTTAAAAATTGCGTGGGTCTCACAGACCCAGTCTGTCCAACTAGTAGGACGTTTTTGGAGTCTGTCCACGAAGGGTTAAATGCACACAGATAAAATTACTATTTTAAACTATTACTTAATTAACTTCACGTTAAATTAGAAGTCGCGAAAGAGAGAACCTGCACGTTTCAATTCAAACTGCTCGTTGTACATACAGAGGTTTCTACAAACCGCGTTCTATTATATAAATGGATATTTGACTTTGGAGCTTATGCGAATTCGAGAGGCGTTAGAGAAACATACATACATATATATATATATATATATATATATAGGTTTGTGTACGCAGTATAGCGCCGTGAGGGCGGACGGAACATCCGAATGAAAAGCCGAACTTAAAGTTCAATTTGCATGTAATTGACTCCGACGCGCGGGCGTGTCGTACTTCTCGCCTCTTTAAACATTAACCGTCGTACAAATATATGTATTCTGTATACATATATTTAGGGGAAAGCGCCGTAAATATATATAAAAATAAATACAGGAAAGATGAGAATTTTGAGTTTGAAGAACGGCGCGAATATCCTCAGCGTAAAATCCGCGGCACTCTTCATTTTCGCATTTCTGTAAAAATTTTCTCAAATATTTCTTCAATTCGACAAAACTTTTGTACAACTTTTTCGAAATGTATAATCGCATTTGAAAACTTCCATCGTCGTTTCGGATAAATTGTTTTTCATTTTTGGGATTCGACGACAGAAAAAACACATCTCCCGAAAAAGAACGAATTTATAACATGTGCTTTTGTTGCTCCTAAAAAAAAAACAAAACAAAAATAAAAAAAAAGAGACCTCATGCAAGCACGTGGAGCCGCATAGTAACGACGGTGAAAAAGAGCGTAATACGACGTACAAAATTATTATACGGTCCAGACGTTTAAAAGAGCGGCAAACGCGGCGGCGGCAGCGGCAGCTCGTCCTGGCGGAACGAGCCGCTCTCGTGAACAATTACGCAGGGTCCGGCGATTTACAATCACCGCCGGCCCGGCGGGACGTAAATCCGTTCTACGACGTAAGGTCGAAAGTTTTATCGCCCGTTGCGTCGTCGTTGTTCTTCATTAATAATTACACCGGCGGAGTATCCCCGGTGCCGCGGGTACCCGACGTACGGCCGTAAACCGCGGATGGATCACAGGGGCGCGTCGTTATATTCCCACCTCGCTCTTTTTTTCTCTTTCCCTCTCACTCTTGCGTAATGGAGAGAAAGAGAGAGAGAGAGAGAGAGAAAGTGGGCGCGCGGAAAAAAAATGTCACCGTCCGTCCCCATTTTCGCGTCCTCCAACCGCACACAATGTACACGGCAAAAACATCCCCTAAATATCGGCGTTTACGGCTCTCCACGCGAAAAAGAGTGTGCGCGCGAGTTAAGCCTCCGTGGTCATTTGACCATTTATCCACGCTCTTGTCATGCTCTTTTTACCCGCGTCCCTCCCTTTAGAAAGGGTTTCCCTTTCTCTTTTTTTTCCCCTCTTTTTCCCGAAATTTTACCCTCTGTCCTCCACTCTGTCTCTGTCTCTTTTGTTTCTTTTTTCTTAATCAGCGACAAACGCACACTCGCGCTCTTTTAAACCAACTCTCCTCGCGCCCGGCTCGCTCCGTGACCGATTTTCCAACTCTCTCTCTTTCTCTCTCTCTTTCTCGGTCGCGAAACTCGCGCGCTCGACACCCGCTCCGCTTCCTCTCTCTCCCCGCCGCCGAAGCACGCGGCGATAAAAGGCACCGTGTTGTCCCCGCCGCCCTGCGGAAACGGCGCAGCAATTTTAATGCGAGTGCCGTGTGGCTCGCAGCACCACATTGTCGCGTTTTCCAGCGCGTTTCCTTGCCCCGAGCACACGGCGGCATTCGCGCTAGCTTTCGGCGGGCGATATACCGCTTTCTCTCTCGAATCTTCTCACGTACTTCTCTTTACAATCCTCTCCCGCGCTCTCTCCTCACGCCCACTCCGTCTTTCTCGAAGTTTTTTAACAAAGCTCCCGGGCAATCGGCGAAATATGCCCATCCAGTTTCCCTCGACGAGGAGTCCTCGTCTGTGTGTAAAGCCTTGACCGCGATAAACCGCGGCGCTTTGATGACGCGTTCCGGTTTTAAACGGAGCAGCGGGTCAAAAATCCGCGAAAAACAGAGAGAAAGAGCTTCTTTTCTCGCGCAAAAACACAGACTTCACGCTTGGAAAACCGTTCTTCTTGCGCAGACGCGCTATTCGATTAAGTTAACAGAAGCAGAATAGATTGAGTTTGCGGAGATGATGATCAAAATTGGACGCTTATTCGATAAAAAAAAAAAAAAGCCGGAAATCCAAACGGGAACTTTGCGAAAAACACGACGAGAATATAATATGAGCATTTTTGTAATGGATTGAACGCGATACAATAGTCTAATCTCACGTAGAGAATCTTGCTCATCCGAATTAAAAAATCGATGTCCGTTCCTTTTTTGCTGGCGGTGTTTTAAGTGTGTTCTCTCAGATTCGGTTACGAACGACGATTGGATTTCAATTTCAAGTAAGACAGTTTTTGTTTTTATATTCTCCTCGTTTTATGAAACACCGCGCGATTTCACGCACGCACGACTTTTTGTTTGGAACTCTCGGTTGTTGCGATACGCCAAAGAGAGCGATAAAAAAAAAAAAAAAAAAGAAACGGTGGCGCACGCTTCTCCTTGGCCCGCTTTTTCCAATTTTTTTTTTTTTTGGCTTCAACGCGGCGTTATGCAAATGTGACATATTGTCGCGCAACGCGCGGTATTTCTTACGTATCTCTTCCGCATTTCTCGACGCGGATTGGCGAACGAAATTGTTACTAATTTTGGGCGCAACAAAGGAAAAGAAAAAGAAGCAGGGAACAATTTATATTTATACACACACACACACACACGTTACCACATCCGGTAATTGGAGTCGAAGTGCGCCAGTGACTGAAACGCGCGGAGCTTTGTGTTCGCCCGGACTCTTCTTCTGTCATACGAGGGCGATATTAAACGCGGACGCATTTGGGTCAACGAGATACGCTCCGAACGGGAAAAGAGAGAGATATCGTCGGCGACGAGATAAGAAAAGGGTGATCTCTGCCGCATGAACCCCCCCGCCGAAAGGAAGCCCACGTCGTAATCCGTGTATCCCTAAGGCGCGCGCGAAGCTCACATTATTCTTGGTTTATACTGACGCGCGCCGCACGTTTCTATTATTTTCTTGTTACTTCCTGGGAGCGGAGGTCGAGGACGGAGGGAGGGAGTGAGAGAGAGTGAGCGGCAGCCAGCTTCTCTTTCGTTACCGCGATATTACTGTTACGACCGCGTCGTTTCCACCCTCTCCATTTCCGGTTCTCCGCGCGCGCGCGCGCGCGTTTTCCCCCGCGTCTATCCGTCTCCGTCTCTCTTCCTCTTTTCTGTGTGTCGGCGTCGTTGGGGACGCTTCTGAAAAATTGCACGTCTAAGCCACTATGACCCTTCTCTTCGGGCTTCCTTCCACCGCTTACGGTAACGTCGCCGCGCGGCTTCCGCTGAAAGAGCGTGATTTTTCCGGCGACTTTTCGGCAGTGGCTTTATGACGCCGGTTCTCTCTCACGGTGCTTTCTCTCTTCTTCTCTCTCTCTCTTTCTCTCTATCCCTCTTTCGGCCCAGCCCTCGTCAAAATTTCACGACGCTCGCAAACACTCTGGCTTTTCCGTTACACACGGCGTGTTTGTTTCCAGAGGTCACGCTAACGGGGTCCTCTATACTTAATCGAATAGCTCGGAGGTGAAACGGAATCCCGAATAAGGTTCTTTTACCGCGGCTTTATCCGAGATCGATAATGTCCGCCGTGAAATTTCAATTATTCGAGCGCGAGAAATTCTCTCTCTCTCTTTCTATCTGCTCGACTCTTTTTTTTTTTTTTTTACTTTGCTTTGCTTTCTCGCTGCCTTGTCGGCTTCGCGCACGAGCGAAAAGTATATACGTTAGCTCGGGAACAAGTTCTCGGGAATCGCGGCGACGAAACTGTACGATCATAGTGTTTTTCGTGCGGAAACGCGACTTGAAATTCTCCTCTCATTAAATTATTCCGCACACTCCCGCAGAAAGTACACGAAGGAGAGAGTAATACGATTTTACGTTTCCACGAATTAATCAAGCGCGATGTAGGTAAAGGTGTAGCAGAGCGCGATCTAAAAATAAAAGTCGAGAGATTCTTATCGGATCTTTCTCTAAGCGTTTTTAATACAAAATCGTTATTACAGTCCGCGAATCATCAATCTTAATTCAGACCGACCGGAATGCCATATGCGCGTAATTGTCACGCGATATTTAAGCGGAAAGGGATTTCTTTCGGGGAAAGAAAATCCCCCCCCCCTCCGATCGAAGAAAGTTACGCATTTTGCGAGAAAAAAAAATATTTTCCACGAATATATCACATATTTTTCAATACGTATCGTTCGAATATATTTTTCGTCTATTATATGCGTTTTTTTTTTTAATCAGCGTGAATTTCAAGAGACGCGGATCTTCTCGAAAACGCGTATAGAATTCGGAAACGTTCGTTCTATCTAAACCAATCTAGTCCTTTATACCACTGTGTGTATTTCCTCCCGCTGCCATCTGCATTTCTGCATAAATTACGATGAAAGTAGTTTCCGCGTCGTAAAATAAGTTCGATGAATATGCATGTCGCCGCATGGCCTTATCATTCGCGCGCGCGCGCGAATATATATATATATACGCGCGTGTAACTTTTATGTTTTGCAATATCGCTCCTGTTGCAACCGCCTTCCAACGAATGCGCTGCTGTCGAAGCGGAGAGAGGCGGAAGGGAAGGGGGGGCAAGAGAGAGCAAGCACATTACGAATTTAATCATCGGCTTGGGAACTATTATCAAATATTGTTACCCAACTCGGTATCGGCTTTAACTTGATATTGGCAAAACGACGTGAATAATACACCCGTTAATGTAAGTGAGATTTTGCGCCGTGTGAATTACCGTTGCGAGATGTATAATAATGGCAGGCTGCGAGAGCGGCAGCTGCATCCGTGTTTTACAAGTACTTGCTGATTTGAATGGTTTATTAAGTGCAACGCGAGGCGACAAAAAAAAAACGCCACAGATCGTAATGCGTGTCCGAAGTTATATAATATTCTTTTCGCGCACACGCAATGTCAGCGATTCCGATTTTCGCAGCATTTACGTCGCGGAAAATTAAAGAGAGTCTCTCTCTTTCTGAATCGTCCAGAAATCGGGGAGCGTTAGATTATAAAATATAATCTTTTAAAGTCCCGCGCGCGCCCAAAGTTTTCTTTATGCGCCAAAGTTGGAATCAGATCTCCCCCCGGAGGTGAGCTCCGCGGACTTTATTGAGCTATCGGCGGAGTAACTACTTCCGAAGGAAGAAAACGTAAAAACTCCCGTATCTTCTCGCTCTTTATCCTCCCTTCCAGCTCTTCTCTCTCTCTCTCTCTCTCTCTTCGACCCAAAAATCAAACATCTTTAATTTAGAGGGATGGAAACGGGCCGTTTGGCTCGGCGGCCGTCTGACAGGAGGAGAAAAAAAAAAGAGACTCCTGGTCCTGTCCCCGGGAAATCGTTAGAACTTTTTGACTGTGTGCGACCGTCCGATTTCCACCGGTAAATTGTAGTAGCTCGTTCCTTCCGTTACGAAGACGTCAAGCGGACACACTCGATATTCAAAAGTTTCGAGTGACTCGCGGACATGCTTGTCATTATAACTTTTGCGGGTTTCTGCGGCTTCTGTTTCTTCTTTCTTTCTCTCTTTCTCTCTCTCTCTTTCTTCCGTAGGATGTCGGTCTTCGGAATCCTTTTATGGATATCTCACAAAGTGTCTTCTCTTTGTTATGTTTACGAATGTACGACAGGAACATTGTTTTCCCGACCGCGAAATGTTTTGTAATTTTTATTTTGACGAGCTTCAAGTATTGTTATTCTAAATAATAATAACATTTGACGCGATACACGTTTATATTCATAAATATGATTTTTATCGCAGTTTATCGCCGGGAATCGTAAGCTTGTACGTACAACATTCGCGCGCTTTAATCGACCTTGAATTTCGCAGCCTTCTCACGCGTTCATCGTGTAAAACATCGATGTTGCACACACTCGCCGCATATTGCACATTCGAAAGCTACCTTGAATATCTGATTTCCATTTCCACATGTTAAATCTGTTGTTCATATCGGGTAGCAACGCGATAATCAACCTCAAAGGTTGTGTGCCGTGCGTCGTTAATTTATCCCATGCGACGATCGAATTCACTCCCGCAACGTTTACCGTAAATATGTGTCTCTTCGTCGCCATCGATCGGCTATCGGAAATATTTGTCTCTTCGGCGTAAAAAAAAACATTATCGGTAAATTTAATTCTGACGATGCGCAGCGAGTGTCGGATCAATATTTGTTCGCTTGATTAAAAAAAATCTCGTTGTGAGAGATCACACAAAAATGTTTAACATCGTACAAAAATTGCTAACTAACTTCCCAATTACAATTTTCAACTTTTAGTTTCGTTTGAAGTCGATTATCGTCTCTTCGACCGCGTCAAACATCGTTACGCACATGTCTCACATCTCGGACTCTAATTAGACGATAAAACTATGCAGTAAAACACTTTACTGCACCTACTTACAATTACAGTAATCTTAAGCACAGACCGCAAAACGTGGAGGGGGGAAAAAACCGCGAGTCTCCAAAATCGGTTGAATTTAACTTCGCATTTCCCGAGGCATTTGTTCGCGGCCGTATCGTTGAACGCATTTTGCCTGCCGGATTTATGCGCACGCCACTATGCATGCAAATAGTTCGACTAGTCTCCGCGCATATCGAGAGAAAACACGAAGCTCCGGCGTGGTCTCGCAACCGTAACGATTGTAGAGTATCGTCGTCCTCTCGCGCGCCGTTTCGGCGCGCACTCTCTGTTGTAGCACAGCTTCGATAAAGCGGAAATGCACGGAGCGGAGCGCTCCAAGGCAAGTGGGTAACAACACCCTTTCGCAGTCACGAGGCCGGAATGTGCGCGCTGCCACTGGGGGTGAGATCGCGGAAGTATGTGTGTCCGCGCGCGCGCGCGATTTCAACTGCATTAGCACGCGAAGACACGGACGTGTTTCAACGACTCGATTAGAGATAAGACGCAAATGTGTATAAAGTCGAAAGACCGGGGGGAAATTCTCTCTTTTCCCCCGCGCGCGCGCGCGATTCAATAAAATTCGCATTCCAAGACGGTTTTCCCTCGTTAGACAAGATCGAGAAACGCGTTTCGTATATATTCGCCCCATCGTGAGGGGAGCAAAACGAGCGAGAAACGTTTTCACGAGACCATTTGAATTCTCGAACGAAAATCACACGCTGATAAAATAAATCGGATGTATAAACGAGAATGAAACAATTTTTCTCCCATTTTTTCGAGACGCGTGTGTAATGTGTTCAGCGCTGTAAAAACAACGGCTTCCCGAGTTCGCGCGAGCGTATATTATTCGCGTTAACCTTAATGTTTATTTACGATCGCGGCAGAGAGAGCAGCAGCAAGCATCTCTTCGGCGCGGCGGTTACAAGGTCATTGATAAATTAATAAATACCCTAATGCGAACTCTCTCGAATATAAATATACAGAGAGAGCGCGGCGGCGATAAATGTCGATTTAATGAAGTTATCGCGCGCCCCGGCACAATAATGCGATCGCGACGATTTATCGCCTCTCCTCTTTCTCTCTCTCTTTTTCTCTCTCAGGTGCGATAATTGAAACGCACAACTTTTGGCCGTGTGCGGTCGGCAATCGCAACAAAAGGAACACATTTACCTTGGCTAAATGATAGATTATACGACGATGCCCGGATATATTTTGCGCGGATATGATCGATGCTTATTACACCGATGCGCGTACACAGACCCGAACCGGAATAATAGACGGTAATTGATATCGTAACGTTACACACTTGCCGCTGTGCTAACGCGGAAATAATTATTGCGCCAGGCGGATAAGCGGATCTTAATTATTTCGATTAAAGTGATTTCGATCAACGTAACCCGGAGGGAGGTTACCTCCCCGTGTGCGTTTTGTAGAGCGTTCACAGAGAGAGAGAGAGCGTTCACGTCAAAATTATTTCGAAGCAAAAAGCAGAAGAATATCGCGCGTTTGCAAAAAATAATTGCATGACCTTTTATCTGCTTTTCGTTACATCTTTTTTTTTTTTTTTTTTCGTCGAGCTTTCTCGTTCAGCTCCGCTCTATATTTGCAAAAACACGTAATTAAAGACACCGTCGTCTTTTTGCGGTTTAAAAGGATCCCGCGCGGTCAAAGCGAAGTCAGAGAAGACATCAATCCGATGTACAGAAAACGGGAGAGACGAGAAAGGCGCGGAACGTTAACTTTGAATGTGGCATAATTATATTAATGATTCAGGTCGCATAATCTGGTCCGAGGTTACTCCCGGCAATTAAGCGGTTAATTAAGCGGCTTGTGCAAATGCCGTCCGAACACGGTGCGGCGCGTTTTCGACGTCGCGCGTTTTTGTTCGATGTGCCTGTCATCTCGATACAGTCGAGCGCTATGATTCCCCGACGACCAATTTCATACGGCGAAACGACAACGACGGGTTCAATTAGAAGGGACGATGGGTCTCCCTTTGTCTCGCGGATGGAGAAAGGACCGCCTTCGTTAAGCGAGATAACGAGATAAAGGCAGAGAAAGACGGAGAGAGAAAGAGAGGAATTAAAAGGACAGATAATTGAGATATCCGCGCGACCCTAAGTTCCGAAGGAGGAGGAAGAAAGCTCCGCGCCGGAGGTAACGCGCGCGCGAAGCGGAACGCGAAGTGACGCGTTTGTTTCGTACATATCTCGTCGAGTGAGAGAGAGAGAGAGAGAGAGTCCGTCGAGATATACTGTACTTTCGGCGAAAACAAATTACGTAAGATATAATACGATTACCGTAACTTTCCGATACGATTAGTTTAGCTCTCGCCCGGGATTTATCGACCCTTCCGCGTAATATCGCGGAGAAGTTCTCTCTCCTCCGGCTCTCTTCTCCGTTCCCTTCCTCCCCCCTCTCCTCAAACGCGCGTAACAAGGAGGATGAAACGAGGCGCAAACTCGGTGATCTGTAAAACATCTCACGCATTCTGCAATAATCTTTGCTTCATTCCGTACATCTTCGCTCGGTTATACTCGTCGAGAGAGAGAGAGAAGCTGTCGAGAGCTCAAAGTTAAAGGCACACGTCTTCGTGCACTAACTTTCACAAAGCTTTTTAATTCCAATTTTTTCTCTTTCCATCTCTCTCTCTCATTCTTTTTATCTCACTCTCTCTCTCTCTCTCTCTCCTTCGCGCGCTATCAGCAATCCTTTTGACCTTAAGCGGGAGAGACGCTCGAAACGACATAGCTCCGAGATGAAAGATATGTAGATGGAGAATAACGTGGAGCAGCCTGGTATTGTAGGTCTCGGATTCTAAAAGATGTAAATAAGGGCGATAACAGCTTCGAAGGGGGGAAAAAGAAAGAGGGATGGGAGGGAGCAGTGGAATACGTTCGCGGTGAAAATCTCGGGGAGAATTGGAGCGAATAAGGAGAGGTCCCCGGGAGAAACCACTGTCTCGCCTATAATATTCCCTTTTACGGGCGTGCGAAAAACGTTTATCGATGAACCCCGCGCGCGCGCGCGCGCGCCGTCGACCGACGACGCGCGGAAAAGTCTCTGTCAAACACGCGCGTTCAATGCATATATTATGAAGCCACGCGGGAAGATCCGATGTGAGCGGAGTGAGACATCCGACGTTCTTTTATATATCGAGGTGCTTTCTAGCGCGAACGGTAAGTTTTTCCGGAGTTTACATTCATATATTGTATATACGACACGGCTCTGCATCGAGACGTGTGTCGTATACGGCGACGTCGTCGCAGCAAAGAAAAATTTAATCGTGGATTTCCGCGAAAAATCAATGCAAATCATTTTTCAAAGAAAGAGACAAAAAAAATAATTGAAACGATAATGTTATAAATATTATAAAAATCTTGTAAAGAATATTAAAAAAAAAAAAAAATCGAAGAAGAAAGTGAAAAGGTATTTCAAAACCTTATAAAAATTATAAAATTTATAATTTATTTTATAATATTATAAAAATCTTATAAAGAATATAAAAAAAAAAAAAAAAAAATCAAAGAAGAAAGTGAAAAGGTATTTCAAAACCTTTGTACACTTTTCTCTTTTTAAGGAAAATAAATAAATTACTTCGAGAAGAAATGATATTTAATTTCCACGTTACACAGGCAATGAGATATGTCTTCCGAGATACATCGCACTATATATATATATACACGTTATCATCACACACTGAAACATAATATCCGCTAACAAATTTCCCCCGTCGTTATTGTCATAAAAGCGGGCACATAAATCGTCGAGTCTAATCGACGCGCATCGCAACGCCCCGAGGCTGCTTAATAATGACGGACACCGGGATTTCGTTGGAAAAACGGGACGACTTTTTTTCCATCCCTCGTGCGGCAAGACAATTTCTCCCAAGACGCTCTTGCCGAGTTCGTACGTCTCTCGCGGACAATAACGGTCGATCTTATTTACGTAGTCGCGGCGGCGGATAATTAGCGAGACAAACGGGCGAAATTACTCGGCCGCCGACAGGAAATAAATCAGGCGTTCTTCGCCCCGTGAAAATGCACGATGGCGGAAAAGCGAGGGGAGCGCAGGTGGGTAGCCGAGG
This sequence comes from Pseudomyrmex pallidus, assembly GCA_014825455.1. Lineage (NCBI taxonomy): Eukaryota > Metazoa > Arthropoda > Insecta > Hymenoptera > Formicidae > Pseudomyrmex > Pseudomyrmex pallidus. The sequence goes on along the minus strand of QVNV01026174.1, from coordinate 922 downwards.
ACGTGGTGCAAAAGGACGAGAAAAGACGGTGTGAAGGAGAGACGGAGCGGATGGATACCGGAGCAAGAAGAGGGAGCCTAATGAAATAAGGGTTGTTAATGAGAGACCGTGAGAGCGTCGTCCTTGCTCTCGGAATACCTTGAGACTGTGTGCCGAACATTCGCTCGCGACGTTTCGCCGATTTTGCGTTTCCCCGGTAAAGAACCGATGAATCATCCTTGCGGGCAAAAATCTCGTCTCTTCGCGACGAAGTGAACACAAAGACAACAAAGACGAGTTGTACAGTATGCACGTAAAGTGCAGTCCGAGCAGAGATGCCAGTTCGGGTACGTTTACAGCATGATCAGCAAGTAGAGGGGATACACAGATGAAACACACACAGGCAAACAGCCCGTGTACGTGTGCGCTCAGCGCTTCGGCTGCTTGTTTGTGTGCGTATCCCCTCCACGCGCTGCAACATGCTGTAAACGTACCCGAACTGGCATCTCTGAATCTGAGACCGGCCCGGTGGTCTCGCGGCCTGAGTGCGAGGGCTGCGAGTGGGAAGTCCCGAGTTCGAATCCACACCGTTGTATTTTTCCGGTTGGATGGGCCGGTCTCTTTCAAGTCGAATTTATCGATTGAAAGGCGAACTGAATCGGGCCTCCGAATGGATCGTGGAAAAACGATTGAAAAATATTGTAACCCTGAGGGGAATCAATTAAAATCGTTTGTTTGTTTGTTGTTTTTACTAAAAATATATCTTATCACTTAAAAACTAAGCAAATAAAAATCTATCTACCTAAGTATATATCTCCAAAACCACCAATCCAATCAATTTTCCGAGTTTCCATTTATTTCGCGTAATATCTGTCAAGATTTTTTTTACTGGCAGTTGTTCTGGTAACTTGCAACCTGCAGCTGCTACTCTTTTCACAGATAC
>QVNV01026173.1:0-13720 GCA_014825455.1 Pseudomyrmex pallidus | reverse complement strand
CTATAATAGACAGATCAGCTAGCTATCACATCATGCACTCTCGAATGGTATCGTCTTCCGATGAAGAAAGCGCGAGCTGTAATTCTGCTAATGATGGTATGTTCCGCGCCGCTTAAGATCACTCCTGGAGGAGTTTGCGAACTATCAATGAAGATGTATGGTGATGTAAGAAATCATATTTGTCCAGATTAAATATAGTTTTATCGCGTAAATTATCCAGCTATCTAAATTGGTATTTGGCTATCTAAAAAATTTCGTGTCAAAAATACAAATTTTTATGGATTAAAAGGTCGGAATAAAAAAAGATCTTTCTAGAAATTAGTTTGTACTTTTCACGTGCTTATAAAATTTGTTCGTTGTTTAGAAATTTATCAACCTACATTAAAAAGTGTATCTATCTACATCAGATAATTTTAATAATTTACAAGCATTGCAAACTAATTAAATGTAAAATTGGTATAATGACTGCATAGTTTTGTCAATTTTTTGTAGTAATTATCCGAATTTCAAACTTTGTTTTAAAATATATTTCTAATGTCTCTTATAATACTAGTACATGTAATTGCAAAGTATCAAAGTTCTGTTAAAGTTAGAAACACACATGTGAGTTTTTTTGTTTATAAAATGGCTGGATATTTTTGGGGTCATTACTTGTATAAATATATTAAGTGGCGAAATATTATAAAACACAATGTGGTGTTAATTTCATTTTTGTTTTAGATGGTAAAAACAGCTGCAGCTTATTTCAATATGTTTAGAGCCGTGACATAAAGATTACACTTATTTAATTCAGCAAGTATATGATGCAACGTAAATATTAAAATAAGTTTATTTTTATTATGCAAGCCAACATTCACCATTTACGCATGTATGTAAACAAATTTGAATTAAATAGTATCTGCAATTACACATTTTGATCTTTAAGTTACATCTTCTTCTCGGTGATAGTCTAAGATACAAAAACAAAAGTACCATTTCAGCATACAGTAATAAACAGACCGCGGATGTTTATGCAGATATAATATGTCGAAACATGCTAGGTACATGCAAAATGTATGCAAAATAAATGCAAAATATATGCATAATATATTTGCGGCAAAATTTATTTATTGTAGTTTAAACTACAGTAAGGTACAATAGTTTTTTCTAAATTGTTGGTAAAACTGTTCCTCTTTTCGGTTAAAATTAATTTATACGCTGAAAACGATCTCTCTACGTTACATGACGTTATAGGAGCATATTTTGATCTATACTAATACTGTTGCGAAATGTCTTGTGGCTCTTTACAATTTACAACCTTTTTTTTTTACATACTTCGCCACTTTTTTACATAGGGGAGGCTGGGGCTAATTGTGACACGGGTAAAAAGTTACAGCCTTGATTAGTGATGAAAAATAATACAACAGCGTTACCAACGTGTGTGGTGTGACAATTGCTAATGTTGCGAGCATGTGTCTTTTAGCTTTATTGTAGCACTTTTTTATCACTAATCAAAGCTGTAACTTTTTACCTCTGTCAACAACCAGCCCCAGTCTCTCCTACTCTAAACTCTTTTCTACATGTTCTATTCGTACTTTCTACGCGTGTATTATTATGTGCTCTGCAGTTCCCTCTTGGCAAGATAAATATGTAATTCACTTTTTTTCCGACTAACATATGTCATCCTCATGTAGCTTTTCTGTGAAACAAAGCATAAGTAAACACGATTAGTTTCCTACATTGTAAAAGCTAGAAATAATGTTTCCAGAAAGTTTTTCCGATTCAATCTACCAATTATATGTTCATGAAAACGTTATGACTCGCCTTTTTTTCTTCACGCAACATCTCCGATATTTCATGCGCAGCTTGAAGTCACACATACCTTACGACGACAAGTTTTTTTAGTCTCAATTCTGTGGTCGTTCAGAGTACATCATGAACGTACAGACTTTCATAGCAAAGTTTACGGAACAACATCAACATAAGAACTTTCGCAAAACAAACTTGTACTTACACTCAGTTGCGTCCCTACGATTAAAAATATACCAGTTTTAAAAAATTTTCTCAATTCTTAGCAATCAAATGAAAACTTTGTAATTAGACTTTTTCTCACGTAATTGAAATTTCCGATACGTGCGTGCGCACCTCGAATTTATATCTATTTCGACGGAAGTTTCAGTCGCACTTCAGTATTCGAGTTGAATACATCATGATCATACAGACAATCATAACAAAGTTGACTGAACGTTATCATAAACACTTTCGCGAAACAAACTTGAAGTCGGAAAAAATAAACTATGTTTCATATACATTAATGTACTCACGAATAGCCTTGCTTCTTATGGGTGCATCTCCGATCATCAAATACAGCACCAAGTTAATGAAATTTTGCAAAATATTTATTAATGTTTTTATTTATCTTATGATTGGATTTGTCTTAATAGCAGCATTATTACAATTAACATTATGTGAAAAGAAGACCCAGGTTCGCTTGAAAAAAAGTCCGTTGATAATAGTTCTTTGTATGGGTATATTGAAATATACTTATCTACTAATCAATCGAACTAAACTCGAGTATTGTCTGAAAATGTTTGAGGAAGATTGGAACAACATGCCCGACGCACGAAATCTGATGATGAATAGTGCAAAAATAACCAGACGTTTCACTCTCTTGAATGTATTTATAACCGACTTCATGTTTCTATCCAATCGAGTGATTCTACCATTATATATACGAAGAAGTTACATTGCACACAACATTACAAACCGAATACCTCATCCGTTTCCGACGTTTCTATTTTCTATTGATATACAGGCCACTCCTATGTACGAAATACTCTATACAATTCACATTCTTTGTGCAATTATATCGATGACATTAGCTGTATGTCCATGTAGTATAACAGTAGCTTGCACATTGCACGGATGTAGTCAAATAACAAATTTGATGAATTTAATGGTTTCTTTTATCCACAAAGAGTGGACAAATGAGACAGATTTAACAAAGTCTCTAGCCAGTCTTGTTGAATATCATGTACGAATACGCAGGTATGTCAATGAATAAATAATCTTGTTTTTTCTATTTTCTATAAATACAAAATAATTTAGTTAGTTTTACACCTATGTGATCATTACTCTATAATATAACATTAACATTTTAAGATACATAAACTTAGTAAATTCATCATTGGGATTAATGATATTAGTCCAAATAGGAGGAGAGACTTTAATGTTTTGCATAGCAACATTTTCTATGATAGCAGTGAGTAGTTTTGTTTTATTATAAAAATAATACCACAATTATTGTGTATAAAAGTACAGTAGAATCTAAGTACACTGAAAAGAACGTATTTACGCGAAAACTTGTACTTTACAAATAGAAACTATAAAGTAACTGTGTATTCCATGTACAATAAAATACATAGTTGTTTGAAGTATGATGTGTTAAATTATATGCAAATATTTTTTGCAGGAATATGAACAAAGCAATGCTTTAACTATGTACGTTTTTAGTGTATTACTTATAGTTTGTGCACTAAATGTTTATTTCTATGCTTATGTGGGAGACTTGCTTATCAGAAAAGTATGTTATCCATTTTGAAAACAGCACATTATTATATATTTTTTATGTTAGGAATATTTACTAGTAAGCACTATTTATAATTAAGATTTTTTCTAAGACATGTTTAATGTAAAATATTTGTGAGATACAAAAAAAGCTCTGTTTGTTATGCACTTCGCGCATCAGACATTATCTTTAAGTAAATAATATATTAATATAAAACTATAGGTTGTCTTTAGTAATAAAATTTGAAACCACTTAGAAATTAAAGAAATACGTAATGCTTTATTTTTTAAATTAAATAATTGATAAAAATTTTCTATTTTTATTTTTTTGGCTGATACACAAAATCGGATTTATATATCAGCCACAATAAGCTACGAGATTTTTCGAATTCGCCACTTAAACGACGTCATCTTTTTCACAAAAGATTGAAAACTATATTAGCAAATTATTGCGTAATCATACATAATTTTATAGAAACAAACAGCTTATCATCTCGTTTTTTTGCATGTTTTATTTAACTGTTTTTTGGAAGTCAAATATAGTCTTATATGTATATAGAATGTCGTCTAGTTTATGTATAAATAATCTCTTACAATACTATAATAGACAGATCAGCTAGCTATCACATCATGCACTCTCGAATGGTATCGTCTTCCGATGAAGAAAGCGCGAGCTGTGGTTCTGCTAATGTTGTTATGTTCCACTCCACTTAAGATCACTCCTGGAGGAGTTTTCGAATTATCAATGAGGATGTACGGTGACGTAAGACAATACACTTTCTCATACTAACATAAAGTTTATCGCTAGAAATATCCAGCCTTCTGACTTGTATTTAGCTAATAAAAACATTTTTCTTTGTGTAGAAACTATAAAATTACTTTTCATGGTAATGTTTCAACTTTTCCAAATTTTTTGTAAAGATACTTTTAATGTTTTTTGTTAAATTATTACATGTAAGCGTAAAATATCAAAAGTTTGTTAAAAACACACATTTTGAGTCTTTTTTTTCATTCATTAACTTACTATGATTTTACGCATGTTCCTATTAGTTTTATTACGCAAGTTTTACGTGGCCGGGTATTTCTGAGGATATCTGTATAAATTTGTTGAGCAACAAGACTGTAAAAACACTTTGTTGGTAAATTTTAGATGATAAAAGCAGCTGTAGCTTATTTGAATATGTTTAGAGCTATAACTTGAGAAGTGCAGTTATATCTGACTCAGCACGTAAGACAAATACATGTGATAGTATACCTGGTACCATAACTAGCAATAAACATATAGAAGTTCACTTATATCACGTTATAATATTTTTTTATTTAAAAGAAATATTCGATTGTTAAAAAATTTCTTTTATTTAAAAGAAATATTTGATCAAAATCGTTTATTCATACACACCATTCTGAATAATTGAAACTTAAAATATAAAAATGTTTTTCAGGCTATTGATCATCGAATCATGTTAAAGACATGTTAAAGTGTTTTAACTTCTGTTAATTGCTTCTTTTTTTAATATTTTTGACTGCTTCCTTCTTTTTCTTTGTTTCTTTACTTTCCTTATCCATAGCATTTTTTTAAATCTCTCTTTTCTTTACTTGATTCAAACTCTCTGTTTATACATATCCTATTTCTACTTTTTACGTGTATTATTATATGATCAACAATTCCCTCTTGGAGCGATAAATATGTAATTCACTTCTTTTCCGGCTAACATTGCCATCCCCATATAGTCTTTCTTTGTTTGAAACAAAAGCATAGATAAACACAATTTGTTTCCTACTATATAAAAGCTAGGAATAATGTTTTTTAGAAAGTTTTCCCGAGTCCAAGCAATTTGCCGATCATATGCTCATGAAAACGTGATGACTCGCCTTTTCTCCTTCATGCAACATCTGCTATACGTCATGCGCTGCTTGAGGTCGCATATATCTTACGACGACAAGTTTTTCAGTCTCAATTCTGTGGTCGTTCAGAGCACATCATGAATGTACAGACTTTCATAGCGACGTTTATACGGACCGACATTATCATAAACTCTATCGCATAACAAAGTTGAACTTACATTCAGTTGTGTTGCTACGATTAAGAGTATACCGGTTTTAGACATTTTTCTTAATTCTTAGCAACCAAAGAAAAACTTTACAATTACACTTTTCCTCGCGTAATAGAAATTTCCAATAAGTGCGTGCACAGTTTGAGTTTATATCTTTTTCGACGAAAGTTTCAATCGCGCTTCAAGTATTCGATGTGAATACATTATGACTGTACAGACAATTATACCGAAGTTGACGGAACGACATTATAAAAACTTTCGCGAAACAAATTTGAACTCGGAAAACATACACTATGTTTCTTATATAATGATGTACACAGAAACAGTGTTGCGCATGTTTGGTGTCTGGCCGACCAGGAACAACAAAAAAGTAATGATTAGAAAAATATACGATATTTTTATTATTCTCTTTACGTATATTTTAGTTGTATTCGTGACGATAACTGCAGTATTAGACGTACTACTAATAGAGAAAAATGGACGCATACGCTTGAAAAAATCGCCACTGCTACTTGCTCTATTCGACAATATCGTAAAATATAGCAGTATATTAATTCGTCGAGATCAGATCAGGCGCTGTTTGACGTATCTCGAGGAAGATTGGAAGAACTTTCCGGAAGCTCGAAATCTGATGATTGAACGTGCAAAACTGGCCAGACGTATCACTACTTTCGTTGTCATTATAATGTACTTTGCCGGAGTGAGCAATCGAGTCATTTCACCAATTCACTTACGGAAACTAGCCATCGCATTGAACATCACAATAAGACCATTGCCGTATCCAACCTATCTCTTTTCTGTGAATACAAAAGCTACTCCTATTTATGAAGTATTATTCTTTCTTCAATGTTTGTGCAGCTTTATAATATTGTCTACAACTTCAGCTGCATATGGTATAGCAACGTCCTTGATATTGCACGGATGTGCTCAGATGAGACTTTTGGTGCGTTTAATGTCGTCTTTTATCGAGAAGCATTGGAAAAATGAGGCAAATATAACTAAAAAGTTAGCCACTCTTGTCGAATATCAAGTAAGAGTATACAGGTAAGTCCAGTTTAAGTTGGAAATCTCACTTTATCACTTTAGATTTGACTGAGAAGCCGGTTTTACGTACATCATGTTGATCGTGCGATATTGACATTCTAGATACATAAAATTAATAAATTCATCATTAGGATTTTTATTATTTACTGGAATAATCGCAGGGATTTTAACATTGTGCATAGGCGGATATTGTATGGTAACGGTGCGTAGTTTCATTCGTCTACAACGTTAATGTCAATGCAAAACTAAACAAAAATCTAATAATGCTAATTGTCGGGAGTTTCTACTTACTCACATGAGATCTTCCGATTAAGAAGTATTCGGAACGATGCATACATACAGATAGTGTCCAAGTTTCATGTTTTATAGAAAAACAATTGTAAAGTAATAACTCCTATCGTTTGTTAATGTTTGCGTGACAGCTCGCTAAAGTAGATGCTTTCAATGATAGAACAATGCACCAGCTGACAATAACTAAGACTTCAACTATTGCAATAGTCACAATTTGCGAGGTAGACTTCGAATTATTACCTCATCGGTCGTATTTATCAGATATGGCCCGATGCTATTTTCATTTATTACTTTCAAATATGAAAAAGTCTTGATAAAAAAATTGAAAAATTTTCTACACGCTAAAATCATTCATGCTGGTAATTGTTATATTTTGGCAAGCACTAATATTACGTTGAGTAACGAGACAGCGATTGACATTTTTGTTTTTTCTGAGGAATCGAACTTGTTAATAACAGCGATGTACTTATTGTCGCTATCTAGGTATGCGTTGTTTCAAATATTTATGAATTGCCTCATGTGAATACATATAAAAAAGTATGACAACAAAGTAAATCTGAATTTAAACTATTATGATATAGTGTGTGCGTATCATGTTACATAGTATTTGTCAATACTGTTTTCAGGGATATGAAGATAATGATGCTGTAGTCTTATTCCTTTCTTGTGTATATCTCGCAGCTGTTATAGTAGACATATTTGTCTTGTGTTATGTGGGAGATCTGCTTATTTCCGAAGTACTTTTTCTATTTTAAATAAAACGCACTTTGCTTTCTTTAGTGCCTAGTTAAAAACTAATATTAGATATACTTAATGTATCAAATAAAGTGATAGAGAATGTGAATAGAAGATTTGCATATTGTAGCATTTTTGTTAAGATATAAACAAATATTATAGTTTTGCACATTGTCTCTCAGTTGTATGTATAAACCTGTAAAGAATACTTTTGTAATAGTCGGACAAACTCTTTATCACGTCATGCGAGCTTGATTGGTATCGTCTGCCGATGAAAAAAGCCCGCGCAGTAGTGCTGGTAATACTGAAATCTACCGCACCACCTAAGATCACTCCTGGAAGTTTTTTTGATCTATCATTGAGGATGTATAGCGATGTAAGAAAATATATTTCTTCAGACAAAAGAAGGTAAAGTAATTTATAGTCTGTAAGTAAATCTGTTTTTTTTGTTTTAGGTAATAAAAACAGCAGTAGCTTATATGAATATGTTTAGAGCTGTGACTTGAGGATTGATACTCATGTCATGCAGCCTATTAAGATATATGTTACAATGTAAATATCATGAAACATAAAAAATTTAAAATTTCAACTAGTAGTATTATAGTTTTTTTCATTAAACGTTATACTGACGTTAACGATTTTTTACTATGTCATTATTCTTGAAAATGTTCTCGATCTATCAGTGAAGACATATAGCAATGGAAACAAATTATACTCTTTCAGAAAAACTTACAATATTAATATTTCTTGAGTGTCACAATACTTTAAAGTAATTTTATTTAGGAAAGTTATTTTTAAATTTTTTTTCCTGTCTTTCTTTCTTTCTTCTACCTTCTTCCTTCAGTTTTTTTTTTATTTCCTCCATCCCTACGTGTAGTACCTTCTTTGTTTTCTTGATTTGAAAGATACACATAATTTAGTTCGACGTGTACTATATTAAGCGCTCTACAGCGCTTCTCTCTTGGAACGATAAATTATATAATTCTTTTAGTTTTCCAACTAACATTGTGTAGTCCATCTTCATGTAGTATTTCTTTGTTTGAAACAAAGCATAGGTAAACACAATTTGTTTCCTACATCGTAAAAGCTACGGATAACGTTTTCAGAAAGTTTTCCCGATTCTTAGCAATTTACCAATTACATGCTCATGAAAATTTCATGCAGTGATGTGTCTTCTTCATGTAACAAAAATAGCTTCGATATGTGCGTGCGCAGTTTGAGTTCACAACAAGAACTCCCCTCGACAAGAACAGTTTCACTCACAATTCAACGTTAGTTTAGAATACATCATGATCGTAAAATTTTACATAAAGTTAAAGGAAAAATATCGCAAGCAATTTCGAAAGACAAACTTAAACACGGAAGAACTAAAGTATATTCCGTATATAATGATGTACACGAGAACAGTTTTGCGCACATTTGGTATCTGGCCAACTAGTGACAGCGAAAAATTAATGAGTAGACAAATTTACGAAGTGTTTATTATTCTCTTTACGTACTTTCTAATTAGTTTCATCGTGATAGGAACATTGTTGAACCTAATATTAATAGAGAAGAATACGCACAACCGCTTAAAAAAGTCAATGTTGATACTTACCTCTTTAATGTTTATACTGAAATATAGTAATCTGCTAATTCGTCGATCTCAGATCAAACGCTGTCTGTCGTATCTCGAAGATGATTGGATAAAGTTTACAGAAGCGCGAAGTCTGATGATCAGATATGCAAACGTAGCCAGACGTTTTACTATCTTGAATGCAGTCTTACTCTATTCTTCTGGTATAGCCCAACGAGTGATTCTACCAATACACATTCGAAGACTTGCCATCGCATTGAATATTTCAATAAGACCATTATCGTATCCAATATATTTATTTTCTGTCGATACTCAAGCTACTCCTACCTATGAAATATTGTACATAGTTTATTGTGTATACGGCATAGTAGTGTTGTCGATAAATACAGCTGCATGTGGTATAACGTTGGCTTTTATAGTGCACGGGTGTAGCCAAGTGAAAATTTTGGTGAGTCTTATGTTGTCTCTCGTAAAAAAGCAGTGGCAAAATGAGACGGATTTGGCGAAGAATTTAATCATTTTTGTTGAGTATCAAGTAAGATTACGCAGGTAAGCCAGCGAAGAGAAGTTAGACATCTTTTCTGATTTGATTTAACTGTATTCGTTCTTGTACAACTGCGCGTGGTGATCTATAATATTGTCGTACTGACATTTTAGATACATAAAATTAGTGAATTCATCACTGGGTATCATGTTACTGATACAAATAGGATTCGGTACCGCATTGCTTTGCATAAGCGGATATTGTTTGATAACAGTGTGTAGCTTTATTTTTCTAAAATTAATAAACAGTGTAAAACATGCTCTTATAACATTCAGACATTTTTGCACGACAACTTTTATTTGAGAAAGTGTAAAAACTGTAAAAACAAAGTGTGTCGCAAAACAACAATAATACGATGTATTATGTATAATAAATATGATAGAAAGTATTCATAATTTTGCAGGAATATGAACAGAGCGGTGCCCTAAGCTTGTCCGTTTATTTTATATTACTTACGTGTGTGATAATGGACTCATTCGTCTTCTGCTACGTGGGAGAACTGCTCACCAAAGAAGTATTCTTGCTTTTAATTTTTAAATAGCGCACGTTGTTGTCACCTACATAGAAATGCACTATTCACAATTGGTATATACATTAATACGTTATTTTGTACATCTTAATGTTTATAAAAACGCGGGTGTATTTCACAATCTCTGAGAGTGTGGACACACATAAGCAAAAAGAGAGTCGGTTCTTTTTAAAATAAAAGAAAAATAATATAGCGCACAACTTTAAAATGAAAAATATTATAAACAATTTTGCACATATTTTATCATGTTTTCTCTATAAAACTTTTATATAAAAGAATATCATAATAATAGTCGGACAAGCTAGCTATCGCGGCATGTGAGCTTGATTGGTATCGTCTGCCGATGAAGAAAGCGCGCGCAGTGGTGCTGCTAATATTGATATCTACCGAGCCACTTAAGATCACTCCTGGAGGTGTTTTCGATCTATCAATGAAGATGTATGGCAACGTAAGAAAACATATTTGCTCTGACACACGCACACACACACACACACACATATTAATATTTAATATAAATAAATTATAAATATCTTATGTGTCAATAGGTAAGTTATGGGATATTTGTTTTGTTTTAGATGATAAAAACAGCAGCAGCTTACTTCAACATGTTCAGAGCTGTAACTTAAAGACTATTTGACTGTTTCAACACTTAAGGTAATTATATGTATCACAACGTGTAATGCGCGAAAAATATTATTTCAATTCAATGAGATATTTTACTGTATTGTCACTACATATTAAACAATATATGTGTAGTATACGATATGTTTCATATATTTTTAATAGAGAAATATTAATGTGGCAGTTTTGTAGAACAGAAACTTTTATTTCTCTATTTATGTGATGTGTTATTATATGTATGTGTGAATTTTAATGCGTCATACAGCGTCAGAGCAGATATAAGAAATACAATATACATTCAAAGACTGATATTGTATGCTCACACGGTAGACAGTGTATATTCTAAACTAAACGCGACATAGACAATATTTCCAATAAATACGAATAACACGGCTATCCGTACAGTATCGCTGCAAGAAGGGAAAAGTAACCGCACTTGTTTTTTTTTCCGTGGAAAATGACAGTAACTCTAAAAGAACAATGACATTATATTTGCAATGTTTAGTGCTTTCGATTGTTTTTTTCTTGCACGCAAAAATTTATGCTAGCGTAGTTTCACACAAAGCTTACTTTGATGTCAGTGCTGGTTTTTCTGATCGATCACAATTTCGAAAGTAGAAGCAAAAGCTTGGCATGATCCGATATATAAATACAAATACGTAAATCTGTAATTACCGGCCTTTTTAGTTAGACGTATGTTTGGTGTAATTTCAATTCACATATTTAATATTAAAAGTAAATACTTTTCACCATATTCTCTTTTTATACAAAAAAATAAAACCATTTTTATACACTTGTCACTTTGTGTCTCTGCATTCGAAATTTACACTGAAAATGATATAATATGAATGTGTACTTGCAGATAACGACTCAGATCGTAGAAAATACAACATATTTTTCAAATTCTATTTACATAATTAATCCCGAATTTTTATTTTATATATAAATTGTTTCTTGTTTCACCTGAATAATGATACGTATCTAACGATGTCATTATACATAAGTATTATACATTAAACAACAGCGTACGACTTTTTATGCCTATTACTTCTCTACTTTTGATCAATATCTACGTCTTATTGTTATATACTTCACAAATGTTTAAAAAAGAAATATTATATGTAACAATGTCGAACAAAAGACGCATCTCTGTTATAAAATTCTTTCTTCGCTGTTCTCTCTTTCCTCTTGTGTTTCAACACAGCTAGAAAAATACCCTTTTCGTATTGATCATCTATGATTGCAGTACACAGTAAACTTATTATTATTACGTGCGCAACAAAAAACCATAATTTTCCGATCGACGTTTTGATCGCTGCCAGTTTTATTGTAAGAAATAAAAGAGAAACGCGTGCCCATTATTTTCCAACTGGCAAGCTGACGAATAAAAACTTTTTTTTCCGCGGAAAAACAATCTCGACTCTCAACGAACAACGTTTTTATTACAAATTTTTTATCGCTTTCGATTTTTCTGCTTCATTTGACATTCAAACGGAGCGCAAGCGCAGCTTGACGGCGAGTGTACCTCGACAACGCGCTCGGGGCTTCAACGATCAGTCTCAGTTACAATTTCTCCTTGTACAGTTCTGTTACTCTGTCCGATCAAATCGAGAAGGAAACGAACTTCTCGCGATCACGTTTTCGCAAAGTAAATTCAAAAATGCAAAAATTTTCATACAACTGTCAGAACAATGTCAAGTATGCGATGCGTATAACTCGTCAAATTATGATCGTGCTCGGTGTCTGGCCGTCTTCCAGCGAAGAGAACACGACTTACCAAAAAATCGTAAAGTTTCTGTTGCTTGTCGTCTCGCAAGTTATGCTTACATGCACCTTAATTCCCAATGTGTTTTACTGGCTGATGGAGAAAGAAACGCGCACCCGTCTCAGGATGTTCCCGTCGATTGTCTTCGGTGTCGTGGTCTCAGGCAAATTCGGCAATTTGATTCTTCACCAGGATCAGCTGAGACACTGCCTGAAGTACCTCGAAAAAGATTGGAAGACAATCGGCACTACAAGCGCGCGAGGGGTGATGCTGGAGACCGCGGAGATCGGCAGACGACTCGTCGCGATCTGTGCAGCTTTTCTGTACAGTAGCGGAATGTGTTTCGCGGCTATTCTGCCGCTGACTAGGGAGAAACTCTACGACGAGAACAACAACACACTTCGACAATTACCGTATCCGGCTTATCTCTTCTCGTTGAACACGCACGCCAGTCCCGTTTTTGAGATACTGTACGCGATCCAGTCGATGGGCGGGATGATCGCGCTGCTGGTGTCGATGGCCGCATGCGGTCTCGTCATCGTCTTCGTGATGCATGCCTGCGGACAATTGAAAATTCTGATGGATCTGATGCAGAGTTTTGTCGAAGAGTGGCGGGACGAACAAGAGATAGACAAGAAATTAGCCAACTTGGTCGATCATCAGACACGATTGCGCAAGTAAGTCTCAACGAGTTTTTCCCGAGGAGGAAGTTCAGATTTATTTACTTGAATAATCGAATCCATTCCGGAATCCATCCGCTATTTCTGCGATGATCTTACATCATCTGTAATAATAATATTCCAGTTTCGTACAATTGGTGCAGCTCACTATGCAACAAATATGTTTAATGGAAGTAGCGGGGTCCACATTATTGCTTTGTATGCTAGGTTATCTTATGATAATGGTTTGTAACTTTATCTATTCAACACAATCTCTAGACACAATGTAATTTTACCTTTATCGGTAAAAAAAGTTGTTCAAAACTTGCTTAAAAAAAAAAAAAAAAAAAAAAAAA
>QVNV01026172.1:0-22365 GCA_014825455.1 Pseudomyrmex pallidus | reverse complement strand
TTTTTGAAAAAAAAAAAAAAAAAAAAAAACACCTCGCGTCTATACTTATCTTTCGGTTATTATTTTACTTAACTTTAATCGCGCAAAAAATTAACGATGCGCGGTATATACGCGCATCTCGAGTTCGTATAAGAATCATCTACAAAAAAAAAATTTACATTTCGCGTATTTTCTGCGTATTTCCGCGAATCACCTCATCGGCGCGGTGTTACAAAAAAAAAAAAAAAACCTGCGTAAGTACATGGTGTCAGATAGAAGACGCACGACTGTGTTAAATTTGCCGCATAATTTTCCGATTTCTCGCCGCCTCTATTACGAAATCTTACAGCCAAGCGACTTCGCCGTGTACGGATGTAAATATTTACAGAGGCGCACCGCCTGTACACACGTACGGAAGATAGCGGAAGATTAACGCAGCGGGAGAGTTTCAACAAGGTTTCGCGCGGCTCGCTGGGTCTGCTAATCTAATATCTCTCGTAGGTAAAATATAACGCGCAGTGTGTGCGCCACTCATGTGTGAGAGTCGCGATGATATTTTGTATACGTGTTTTCACGCGTATTTTCCGCAAAACAAAAACTGTATATATATATGTTGCAAGTAACGCGCGGCAAATAAACGCGCGAATAAAAAAAAAAAAAAGATTTATTTAACCCCTTGCGCTAACAATGGCGAGTTTTTCATACCAAACCGCACTGTGACGAGCTACACTCGTCACGCGACTAAGATTATAGTTAACACGTTGCTTAAAATTCGTACAGTTAATTTGTTAATTGAGAAACATTTTCTGTAGCAGCTAGTGGTAGCTTGCTATAGCGTAAGAGAGAGTGTGACCATCTCTATAATCTAAGTTCTATTTTGAATTATGTTTTTTATCATTTCGATCTTCCACAATGAATTACAATTATATTCAAATCAGTAATATACTTTTAATTTACAAAATATATGAATCATAAAATAAAATATGTTGTTTTCTTCGTAACAGTTTATACGGTGGCCAGTTAAAATTAAATGCTTCTTTAGCTCGCAATTTTTCACAATTAAATCGCACAGCGCAAGGGGTTAACGTAATGTGTTCAAATTTGTATGTATGTATGCATCTCGCGACATACCGATTGCCATTTTGAGGCGGAACATTGACAACTCATACGTTATTCAGCTTCGGCTTGGGATCAGTCACCCTTTCTGCTAACCCTCAATATATACACCTCTACAGTACAGGGTGGTGTGAAACTCGTAAGCGAGAATTCGCAGGCTTTCTGCAAGGTTTCGCCAGTTTCAGCCGCGCTAATCGGATATCTCGACGGCTCGTACGATGCATTAGAGACAGATATAGCTTATGCGCTAAATGTACATATACGCACGTGAATGTAATTTGCAGACGGCTGCGAATCGGCTATCCGTTCGCGCGCGTAAGAGCATTTGTCAAAGTTAAAGCATATTAAATTTGATGCGATGGAGACTTCGGGAAAAAAAAAAACAAGAAAAATACGCGGTGCAACGATAATGTGGAAAAAAAAGAGATATCTTTCAAAATACACGTAAAACCGTATATTAATTACGGATCGAGTATATTCCGTACAACTATATTTTGCACAAGTCAAAGCAAATCCTCTTGAAACGTAATCTCGATCCGAGTCCCATCCCTACGCAATTTACGAGCATGAATATTCACCTCCAAACCGTTATTATTCGCTGCGAAATACTGAGCTCTTCTTATCGAACGGATTAGGGGACGAAATTTGTTCGTAATTAAAGTACTAATTCGGCTAATTTTGAATTACGTCGCTTAACTTGGACGTTGCAACGAGATGCGGCGATTAAACAGCGCGAAATGCAATTCTTGCGAATTACACATAATTCGATCGCGTTTTTTCGTTTCGATCTCACACGTGAAATTTCCACGAAATGGTCGTATTTAGCCACCGAAAGAAACGGCGCTGTCCACTTTATGTAGCGGCACACAAACTCGACCGAACGATCCATAAGGGTGCCGGGAGAAACGATCGCGCTCTGCGGCAAGACCGGTTTCTGAAAGGGTCCGGGACGAGCACAAGCATCCACCGTGTAACTTCGTGCTACTTCGGTCGCTCTCATCTACTATAGTGAAGCGAACTAGTCGGCGGCGGTCGTCTAGGACTTCCCTTTGCTAGGAATTCCGTGTCTGTGAAGGACTTCGGACCTTTGCTACGGGCTTCGAACTCGCTAGACGAGCCAAAAGTTGCCGAGGACACTTCGCACACGGACCGTGAACAAAAGAGCTTCACATAATTTTGGAAAATACATTAATGGAAAATACAAAATTTAATTTAATTTGTTCGCAATGTATTATTTACAAAATAGTAATAATAATGGATCACTGTTTGTCCACATATATTTTCCTCTCTCTCTCTCTCTCTCTCTCTCTTTTTTTTGCGCTTTAGGGGACTTGTCCCGGAAGCGCTTGAATAAATAACGCTTTCTCTCTCTCTCTCTCTCTCTCTATTTTTGTGTGTGTTATCGTCCTCTCAAAAACTTTCTGTCAAAAAAATATCAGGTCAAAAGGTATCAGGTTGCTCTTGAAACCCTGATAAAGTGAGCTGAAATGTTCACGTCGGTTGTATAAAAATAACGCGGTTCCAAAAACTCGAAAAACATCTTCGATTGTTAACAAACCGCGAAAAGCATCAAATATGTCAGAGTTTTCATTCAAAAAGTATGTGCAAAGATTTCATTGTTTGCCTTTGTTGCAGCACAGCGCGCGTCTCTCGTGTCTAAGTTAAAAAAAAAAAAAAATAATAAAAACAATCTGCTATTACACGTACGTGCATAATCCATTTACGAGCTCCGGTAAAAGTTCTAGAATCACATTCTCCCGAGCTGTAGCAATATTGTCAGGCGAAATGGCGTGCGCGAGGAGACGGTGAACGGATCATAGCTGCCTGATGGTTGATGGTTCTCAAGGGATAGCCGGTTACATATAGACACACTCGGCATTCAGCTACGTGTGTGCGTGTGTGTGCACAAGACGACGACGAGGAGGAGATGCAACGCGCTGCTGCAGCGAAATGGGCAACCGTACCGGCGCGTTCGAGTGTTGGTGGACAGGTAAGCACGCGGACCGGACCCCAGCGCTAAGTAAATATATTTAAGGCCCTTAAGTGGGTGGTCGTGAGAGAACGCACGGACGAGGAAGAAGCTGAGTGCGCTCCTTATCGGATTGTAGACGCCATCTAGTACATACTATACCCTAAGCGCGTACATAACACACACGGAATACAATACGGGAAACGATAACGCATACAGCGATAATGCGAAGCGATCACGCGATTTCGATTGAATTACGATGACTTCCGCCGACCTCCGTTCTCTTCCGCGAAATAAGTAACGTATATACGGAAACACATTCTTCTTCTTCTTGGAATGGAAAAATAACAAGGCGTCGCAATATCGAAAAATCACTCGCTCGCCGGAAATTCCGATCGAAAGAGATCGTTTGATCGAACGATTGCGGACAAGATTTCGAGTTTCGTGTCACAAGTGAGAAATACGACAACGCAGAGAAAGAGATAAAAAATAAATAAGAATAAATACTCGTAAGGACGCGCGCGACTCTTCTGTCGTGAGGTACTAATGGACCCTTTTGCACCTCTCTCATGGTATAGAGATGGAGAGTGTCGCTGAAAGGTGACACGTTTTTCGTTTCGTTTTTCTCACTTGTGTGTGTGTGTGTGTGTGTGTTCGTTTCTTAACGGCGTTGAAACGATGATCGATTTGCCGATAACATTTCAAATAGAAGAGGATTGTCGAAGAAGATTGTCGACTCCGATAAGATGATGTATCGAATTAATATAGCGACAAATTGAGAATGTGTGTGTTTTCTAAAGGAGATAAATGTTAAAAATCACAAACGTCACGGACGCCCGTCTCCTAACACCATCATCTGCGAATACACAAACGGTCCTTCAGTGGCGACTGTTAAATAATTCTCTTCGCAGTCGTGCACTTTGAAGTAAATTTATATTTTAAATTTATTTTTTTTTTTTTTTAAGTCCGTTTGAACACGCGAAACTGGACGGATAACGTTTGGACAAAATATACACTTCGTGTATTTTTACTATCTGACAAACATTAAATTCGTTCGTATCCGGTTTCTAAGTGAATTCATTTTCACGCTCGAATTTAGCTCGATATTACGTTACGTCAGAGAAAGCAATCTGGTAATCGCGTCGGGCCGGGAAAATCCCGAAGCACAAATGTGTTTGTATCGGTTTTAAGGAGAAGAACGGGAAGAAGAATGGAGAGTTGACATCGCGAGGGTGAGAGTAAACGAAAAAGGGGGATGTATAAAAGGAGCTCCCAGGAGCTCGATGAGTAAGGGTGGAGTAGATGGCAAGAAAATTAATCGCTCGCCACCCCTTTCTCCCCTATCGTGTCGTCAAACGTTGTTGCATTTCTCTTCAACGCGCGTCGCGCGATTCTCGCGCTCATTCAATTTTGCCGAGCCTTTCGACTTAAGGTTTTAATTTTTGTCTTAATGTCGAGAATAATAACAGCGTAGCGGCAATCAGTTCTCGCGATAAAATTACTTTACGTACTCGTTGTAATTAATGCAGAGCAGAAAACACACAATTGTTCCAGAGCACACGCCGTCATACGCTCCCGATCTGACGTGTGTGTTTCGCGTCCACCCGTGAATATTTTTATACTCACTCGGGAAGATATTCAAGATCGATAATGCCTTTTGGATAATTCCACTCTCGCGACGCGGAATTGTGATTTTCAATTCGTTGTACGTGTGGCGCGCGGCAAATCGCCGCGGGAAACACCGCCGACTTCGGAGCGTCAAGAATGCCACCGGGAAAACCGGCCGAATCTAAATGAAAAATGCATCTTATGCATAGCGCATGGAAGAGCCACAGATGTGTAGAAGAATCCCTCCGATGCTAATGCAACATCGATCTATCTTATTCTCTTCGCACTCAACTCCGAAATAAATCTCATTTCATAAAGTAAATTCGAAAAGGAAGCTGAGAGAAAAAGCTTGTAAAAAAAAAAAAACTCGTTTGAAAAAGTTTAATTTCCCTCAAAAGCGTCGAGAGTGGCGTTTAAAACAGTTCGCGTCTCTCTCTATCTCGTATTGACACTGCAAACAACCATTTATTTAATTGGCGAACGTTGTTAAGCGCGCGCTACGTCAAATTATCGCTCAAGTGCGACACAGAGATTTGCGAGTTTTTTTTTTTTTTTTTATAAATGATTTATTATTTATACCATTTATTTATGCCGTTGCGCGCTTGTTGTGTTTTCAACAATATAAATTTACGCCGAATTTAGACTATCGTTCACGACTGCGCGACGGGGATAATTGTATCGGCTATACAATAATATTAATTAACGCGCTCTTCTTCTCCCGCCCCTACCGAACATAAAATGCGACTGTAGCAACGAAGCGTTATATTGGTAATCACCCTGCACATTACGAGAGACGCATTCGCATTAACGGCATACCTATATACGGGGGAAGGATATTAATATCCTCACGTCGCGTCTAGGAAATATTTCCGTTCGCAATAAATTCCAGAAGCAACGGAATTCCTGCCGGATTCAGGACAGAGGCCGGAAGTTTAAATGAAAATTGCCCGGTTCTGCAGTCTACTCTGTGACTGCAGCGAGAGCTGAGACTTCGCGAAATAGCAGTCACGTGCATATGTTCCGGCGAATGACTTCTACGTAAAATCGCCCGCAGGAAGATGAGGATTTGACGTGATGCATCGCGAAATATATAGCGACTCTCTCTCCGAACGATATCGATCGAGCGAGCATATCTCTCCCGCGAATAGGTCACGACTGTATTAATCACGGCGATTATTGATAAATAAACAATTAAAAAGACGCGGAACAACGATATTTTTGATTTGAAAAAAAAGAAGAAAATTAGCGAGCGTTTCCAAAATTCTCGATCTCCTTTGTCTGACTCGTCTTGCGCGCGCGCGCGCGAGTTTTGTTCTTTATTAATTCATTATTGCTCTAATATCGAAATACCTCGGGGTCGCATCGCGCCAGCAAATGCAATCATGCGCATACGTGATGCCGAATACCATCCTAGCCCGGAATCGCAGATATTCCGCCGATGGGATACCGCGAAATGCGCACATTTACAGAGCGCTCGTTTATGGATTATTATTATTATTATTATTATTTAAAAAAAACCAAAAAAAAGGCGCGCGCGCTCATAAAAATTTCACTCTTCAACTTACAAAAAAGTTGCTCTTTGTATGGCGTTTGAAGATAATGGAATATGGAAATTTTCAACTTTTTCCTCGTTTAAATTTTTTATGATAATTGATTGTTCGTCAACTGAATTATCGATATGATATTCGCTAGAGAAAAAAAAAATACGCGTATAAAAGCGCATTTTCATAAAATATTCCGATGTACTCCATAGAAATTCTCTAGAGAGAGACTATCTCTCTCGTTTCTCTCTCTGAAAATACCGCTTCAAATCGAAAAGAGAGACAGAGTGTGGAAGATAGGAAGAAGGGATTGGAGAGAGGCAGCATTTCCGTGGAGAATCCAAAGGTAAAGCGCGACTCTCAAACTGTATAATATTCCAAACGAAGAGAACAAACAAGGAGAGAACCGTCGTCCTCCGAGCGACGCGCAGTTCTCCCAATTACGTCCAAGTTTAACATTTCGCCGTAATTAAATGAACCTCGCGATTAACGAACGAGCAAAGCTAGTCTCGGCCGTGGGAGAGAGCGCGTTATAAATTGAAAGTAAAGTGCTCTCTAATTTCCACATCGCAGTCGACGTAACACACCGAGTTTACACTGTACACATATAATCTAAAGATTTTAGCGGTATTAGCGTAGCGGGCAATGTCGATTATAATAAGATTTAATAACAACGAACAACAACGTTTATCAATTAACGATGACTTGATAATTAATTTAATTTTCGCACGTGTAAGTTTCGCGGTGTTTAAACGCTTGCTTTTCGCGAAAGGGCAATTACTTTAACTCTTGTTTTCTCTCTCTCTCTCTCTCTCTCTCTCTTCTCTCTTCTTATTTCCAGTAAATAGCGAAAACTTTAATGCGCTCAACTTTAATTCTCGCGCGCGCGCTCGCGCTATCAAAGACGGCCTTAAAACGCGCGACGACGTCAATGCGACAAAGCAAGTCGTAAATCGTATAACGTGACATTTTCTGATCTCGCAAAACTCAATGTGACGAGATAAACTTTGCACCCCTTATTGCATGCATCCGATGTGTGTATACTCGCGCAATATATATGCCGCAAAGCGCACGTTTCATGCACAAATATCGTGACGCTGACATAAATTATTACGAAATATATATATATATATATATAGCAAAGGTCAATTAAAGATCGTCCACGAAATGGGGAAATTCCTGGAAACTCCGCTATGTACGAGCAATATAAATGCGCATTCGATTTGCCGCGTCTCCAACCTCGATTCTCGCCCCGCCAAAGAAATTCTTCGATATTGGCGCTTACCCCCGCGTCGCTTGAATTAATGTAGGTCGCACCACAGCGGAAGATAAAGGAATATTATCACCGTCGTCGATCCCATTCACAATTCCCATCGTATTCTTCTCTTGTATTTTCTAATGTGATTGCGATATATATATATATATATCTCTGTGCGAATTAAATTATCGAAATTCGATTGTATCTCGAATATGCACCGGCGGCGCGTCTCACAGCGCGCGGCGAAGATTTTGTAATTAACGACAAAAACGGAGACGGGGGATTTTCGATTCAACGAAAAATTGACGCGTTGTTATTACGAGCAAAAAAATACCGGGGAAAAAATTTTTCCGAAAGATCCTCTTACGTCCTCAAACTCCTCGTCGAATACTCCGCGAAAACGCGAAATTCTCTCGTCTTTCAAGAGAAACGCGTAAAAGAACGAATCCAATTCCGCACGTTAGTTCTCTCTCAGGGCGAAGTCTCGCGCGAATTTTCTTCTCCTCGGCTCTCTGCTGCATATCTCGCATGCGGCGGTTTTTTTTTCTCTCGCGTATTTCGAATTTTCGTTCAACTCGAAAGATTTTGAGATAAGGCGGAAGCGGCGCAGAGAGACCCAGAGCAGTTGACTGGTTTACTCGACCGAGAGAAACGGTAATCGCGCGGACTCTCGCACTGAAGTACCTACATCCGAAGGGAGCGGCCGGGGGGCCGAAGTACCTCCACCGGTGCGTTTCAACCCCGTCGACGGAAAATCTTCGAGTCGGGGTAAGCAGTTACGGTCGTTCGGTAAACTGCCGCGGACCACTTTGGCGGAACAATTTTACGAGCCCGAGGGGTCGAAGGGAAGAGATAAAACCGAGGAGAATGGCGGGTCGCTCAGGACAATTTCGATACCTATGCCAACAAAATAATGTGCACTAAGAGCATCAGAGGCACGCGAGGGTTCTCTCGTGTACACACGTACACGTACTGTATATGTGTTACATATATATTTTTCCGTTTCGTGGAAAAAGCAGACCAAACATAGTTCAGCCCCGTTAACGTTTTGCGCATACACGCGATACCCGTTTTGTCTCCCGCGCACTCGCTCCTCGCTCGTGCGCTTCGGTCGGTTAAAATAAAAATAAAAAAAAAGAAGAAAAAAAACATTGCCATATAGAATGTCATTGTTGCAAAAAAAAAAAAAAAAAAAAAAAAAAAAAAAAAAATTTACGAGAAATATATCGATAGCCTCGATCGCTCTGACGAAACGAATTATCTTCGTGTTTTGTTTACAGCCGCTGGCTACGACGTTTTTCATCCGCGATCGGGTGCATTTTCCCCGATCAAAAACTCTGCCATCGCGACCGCTGCGCGATGCATTTTTCGGCATCGGCGCGGAGCCGCGTTTTCGTTCGTTAAATTTTATTTCACGTCACCCGGTTAGTAACAAATTTTTATTTGCAAACAACGGTTCGATGTTTTACATCGGATATGTATTTATCGACGGTTGTGATCTATGCGGCAAAATACTACGCTATCCAAAACATATCGCTACTCACACGCTTTCCGGGCCCGAAAATTCTCGCCGAGAAAATTCAATTCCCTGCCGCCGCGCGCGATATTCACTTACCTGAAACACAAAAGAAAAACGTGACATAGAATAAAAATATTGCGGTGGAAGGTAAAAAACGTAACAGTCGACGAATGCGATCAAAAATCGCTTCTAAAGCTCGCAAGAACGAGTAGACGCGCGTTCAAGATATGGCAGAGAGTTTTTACACGTCGCGAAGAAATGATTTTCTCAAGTTCCCGGCGCGATATAGACGCCGCGCTTCGCGGTATTGTTGCAAAAATTGCAGAAGTTTAAATATAGGAAGATGGCACAGCAGCTAACTCGATCACGCGCTCGTGCCAGGAACGAGCACACGAGAAAATTTAAGCATTAAGCAAATCAGTCAATCACCAGTAAATTTCTCTCTAATGTTGACTACGTTCGAGAGAATGCCGTTCTGTGATTGATTGATTGATTTCCTTAATGTCTAAGTTTTTTCGTGTGTTCCCCGGTTTTACACTTAATCGAATCGAAGAAGGACGAGCCGGCGGCGGCGGGCGCCTCGCGACGACGACGCGCGCTCGTTCGGCGTCGGCGCAACCATTTCCATAGCAATTTCTATTCTATTTCCGTTGACGTGGCAATGGCGTTCAATTATAGACTGCAATATTGAGAGGCACGTTTTCCCAATAACTGCACCGGCTCTATCAATATCTCTTCGACGGCGGCGGCGGCGGCGGCGGCGCGCGCCCTTACCGGCGCCGCACGAATTCATTTTGCACGTCCGCCTCTGATCGCTCCCTACGCGCCGTTTCCTTGTTCCTCTGATAATTATCGCAAAAATCAACGAGACGGAAATCAAAATCGCGAGAAAGAAAACGCACAAATAAAAGAGCGAAATGTGATACCCCTTCCCCCGCAAATACCCCGTTGAAAATCTCCGATTGTAGATATCATTGTGCATTTTTTCGCGCAATCTTTTTCGAGACTCGCGCGATTGCACGTTTTTAAATCCATCTCCGTTGGCTACTCCGTTTCCAATTTTTCGATCATTCCGATTTCAATTGTTCGCGCGCGGCGGATATTCCACGTGAGGTTCCAAGTTTTGATAATTTTTTTTCTTTGTCGTTACTGAGCGTCTTCTCGAAGGGAAAATTATATACACGCGCGCAATTGACTGTCTGTTCCGATCGTCGCGTCTCGCTCTCTTTGTTCTCGTTTCTCTCTTCGTTTCGTCTAATTATCCATCACTTCTTCTTGCGAGCAACAAAGAAACGGAATAGCGAGTACGGATTCGTTCAAAGTTTCCGAGTCTCACTCTGAAACCTTAGTGTTTTGTAGTTTAACGAGGAAAACGTTGGACAAACTTTTCGTACAACTTTTCGAAAACGATACGCTCGGGAGCTTTCTCCGAGTTACGAGATCGTTAGTGCGCCTAGTGTATCTTAATTGTTGTCCTTTTGTAATTTCGGCTATTGCTCGTGAATTAAACTCTCATTAAATCAGTCAAACGCGAATGCGCGATTTTTTTTCTGCGTTTCTGAATTTCGCGCGATAATCCGATTTGCCGGCAAATCGTCGGCGTATGGATTGCGCCTGCGGATAAAAATCGCATTATCCGATGCGAACCGTAACATAATTGCAAATTTTGCTGCTGGAAAATGAAGGAAGCTTTTCCGCGCCATTGGCGCCAATAAGATACACATTGGATTATGCAAATACATCAATAGCAAACCCTAAGTCTCCTGGTGGAAATGCGCAAACAAAATTGTGTTGTTTGCACGCATTTCCACCAGGAAATGCCTTCTGTTGAGGAGCACTACAGACCAGAGTTAGAAAACGGCACTGAATTTAACACCACAATTAAAAGGAACTTTATTCACTGTTGTTGTACAAAGTCTTTTTAATGCGCGGTTACAATTGCCAAAGAAACTACTCTCTTATGGCTGCTCGCTATTTTCCAGCACTTGTTTTCCGCG
Organism: Pseudomyrmex pallidus; assembly: GCA_014825455.1. Taxonomy (NCBI): domain Eukaryota; kingdom Metazoa; phylum Arthropoda; class Insecta; order Hymenoptera; family Formicidae; genus Pseudomyrmex; species Pseudomyrmex pallidus. The sequence goes on along the minus strand of QVNV01026172.1, from coordinate 11,378 downwards.
AATCGGTAAAATTCGGCGAGCCCGATTGTCCACGAACGGTGTGTTTACCGGCGGCAGTTCGTCACGCAAAAAGCACGTGAAAGAACACGTGTACACGTGTAGCTGTTGTTGTAAAATATTCTGGAAAATTTCTTTTAACAGCTACAATTTGTTTAGACATTCGAAAAGAGGCAGTTTTATATTACGAACTACGGTAGAACTCCAGTAATTTCGAACACATGGGACTGATTCTTTGTAGAATTCGAAATTATTTTCTTCCTCTTCCAGCGACCAACTGGACGCAAGAGGCAAAAGATACAGTACGAGTTGCGCAGTCACTCAAGAATATCGGGGATAGTGAATAATGGGAGGAATCGAAATTGACCCGCCTATCAAGGAGAAGTCGAAATTGTAGTTCTTGAAATTACTGGAGTTCTATTGTATGAATGAAGGAGTTATAACCGATCTGCATTTGTTCGAGTTTTCGTATTCGCGCGATAATATTTTATTTACAGCATCCGACACTCCGACCGATTTTATCTCGTTACGCCGCTATATTGAGTTGCGTTATGAATAAATTTTTGAATTAAAATAAGGAAATTAATTTACTCGCAAATATTTTTCAAAAATTCCCCTAAATAAAACTTCTACCTCTAAACAAAATACCGTAACACATACGTATAATAAAAACATGTCTTTTAATTTAGTAAAAGTTGCTATTCTGCCGTCCTTGGTTAAAATGTTCTATCTCGCATTTTTATAATGAAATTTTGGAAGTTCCACGCATGTTCTATCTTCTAAATGAAGCTAGAAAGTCGTAAAGACTTTGCAGACGTCTAAAAAGCGTCTAATTTATTTGTCCTTACTACTGATGGCACAAACAAAAGAATAAAACCTCAGATTTTTCGATTCTTCCAACATGCTAGATAAGATATTTTAGCTAAGGGGGGCGGTATCATATACAAGATAATTTTAAAAGTACATTAGAAAAACTAAATATCATCTACAACAGGAGCTATCCTTTATTTCATTATTTTTTCCGAAAACAATACAAAAAAATTACGTAAATGCAAAACGCGTCATTGATACTAATTCGTTACTTTCTAAAATAAAGAATAGCAGCTTCTCTCAGCTTTTTGCGAAGGTCAACTGCGCGTCTCTCTGAACGAGACCGTTGTGCCAGTCGAAGTCAGTGCTGAATTAGTAGTCTGTTACGGGCGGACTGTATTTAAGTCGTTAAATTCAGCGCGAAAGAGAGTCGGAAGACCGAGAGAGAGACGCAGAGACGGAGGAGGCGGTTTCTATCGAAACTCGCGACGGCGAACAAATCGACCGCTCGAAACTTCGCTTCGGATCGCACGAATGAGGCTTTGCGGAGGCCTCGGCATTAATATCCTCGCAAATTCGAGCACGAACAAGAATCCTCGCGCTATTCTCTTCCCTTCCCCGTTTCTTCTAAGTTCTCGCGCGCAAGCGTAAGCTTTTATACAAGATTCCGGTATCTAAGATCATCCCGTACAAGATCCTCGCACGAGTTTGTGCGCGAGCGAGTATTCCAGCGGTTTTCTCTCCGAGAGAGAGATGATCTCTCGAGGTGGATTTTGAAAATTTATACATAAGTACTTAGTTTAATGTCGCGGCGTCGCGTCTAGAAAATTTGTCTCCGAGTAATAGTAAAATATACATGTGCAGCGAAGTGGCGAAAGTGCGGGAGAGAAGGCACGGGAGAGAGAGAGAGAGATCGTTCAAGTATCGCGAAAAGCACTCAGACTGACGGATCGCGGAATAAAATAAGCGCGATATTACGAGACGGCAGATAACTACATCGCATAACGGCATAATTCATGAAGTCTGTTCAATGTCTGCCGTTTTCCCCGCTGCATAAAACGGTTCCATTCGTTCGTATTTCAAAGCATTTTGTTGCGCTTTGTGTCATTTTTGTATCCTTTTTTTTTTTTGTGTGTGTGATACAGAGGCCTGACAAAGCGAAGCGAGGCAAAGCTGGAAGCCAACGGATGCATTAGGCGACGAATCAAGAGAAATACGACGACCGTCGACTGTAAGCTCGCGTTGGCAAACGACGTTATACGACAGTTCCTGGCGACACTGTATCAAGAGTTTCGCGCGCGCGAACGCGGCACCGTAACTCCCAACTTCGCGACATTCGCGCGAGAAAGCGACGCAAGAAACAACCGAAAGAACGCAATAAAATGCGATTTTGCATGGTAAGCAGAGTGGGAAAAGAAGAAAAGAAAGAGAAAGAGCCGTAATCGCTGCGCCGCAACTGTGATATGGTACTCGTACAACATTCATTTCTCTCTACAGTCCAGAGTCGTTGATTCGAGGATCCTGTCAAAGGACATAAAGGGTAAAAGAGTCAAGGAACAATACATATCCTAACTCACCTACGCGCCCTTCCTACTCCCTCCCAACCCCTTAACCCCGTCCCGTGCTCCAGATACACTGAAATTAATTATATCCGTGGATGTACGTGACAAAGGGGAAAGGTTTCACACAAACGGAAACTCTGAGAATGGAGGAGACGCGGGTAAAAGTTAAAGAGAGAGAAATAGGAGAGGAAAGAGCGCGAAGGACGGTGGGAAAACGGGGAATGAAGAGAGAAATGGCGGGAGTGGAAAGCCAGAGAGAGAGAGAGAGAATTTCATGTAACGAGCCATCCCTATGTGCAGCAGGAATGTGCGAGAGACAGTCTCGTTAATCTTTCGTCAAAACATATTGTGCGCGCTTAAAATCGCTCCGAGAGGGCTGGCATCTCCACGGCAGTGCCATTAAAGAAAAAAAAACAGCATAGTTTTTAACTACGTGAGAGAATAGAGAAAGAAAGATCGCGCGTACGACTTTTAAATTAAAATTTTTTCCTTGAAATTGCAAGAATTTTGTATTTTTAGTTGTTGTATAAAAAAAAATGGTTTCGCATCTGTATAAACTATGGTTTCTTCGCGTTTTTATTATTGCCCGAATAAATATAATTTAATTAATGCGCGTAATTTTTTCGCGTCGCGAATTTAACGAGATGTGACTGCTACAACAAATGGACACATACACAGTCCAAATGTTCGCTATAATCTCAACCTTCAAAACACAATAAAAATAAAATTTTATCTCATATTTATGGATAATGAATTGTTCAAGACACAATGCGTTTTTTTTTTTACACGCTACAAACGTGTCTCTGAAATCACCGCGTAAAAACCACAAGAATAAGCAGCGCGACGACGATGATGATGATGACAGGAATTCACTCATTCGGTTGAGGAACAGTCATCGCAGTTAGTCACCTCCTGCGTTACATCAACTTTAATGAATTCGCGTCACAGCGAGGTCGCATAAATTATTATTAGCAACATCGATTTAGCGCGGCTTATAGCGGCTTATAACGTCGAGCAAAAGAGGCGATAATAAAATTTAAACTTTCAAACAATCTTACAGACCAGCTCAACTCGGCTCTATTTTAATGCGCAATTAATTAATTAACTGTGCATGCAATTGGCATTGCACTGGTTTGATATATACACATATATACAGTAGAGTTAATTACCGCGCTGGGCATAGCTTTCAAACAACCTTTATAATACCGTTAGGAGCACGTACATATATCGACGTCGGCCGTGCCCGCGCGCGCCGTCCTGTGTTCCCGACTTCGTTCCCTTTCCAGGTTCACGCACTAACGCGTTATTTCGTATATATACATGTGTATGAGCTGCTGCCTGTCGCGACGCACGCAATGTATTTTACGCAACACACGCCGCAACGACGACGGAGACTTTCCACGCGTGGGCGCGAGTGGGTGCGCTGGTGTTTGTGGGCTTATGGAGGTGGGTAGGCTGGATCCAAACATGGATGTTCTCTCGAGACGAGACGCCCTTATCGGATGTTTCAAACTCTCGCTGCACGAGCGAGGAGCGCGCGGAGAGCAGCGCGCCCGAGAGAAAGGCGAGATTAGCCTCGTTTTCTCGAAACTGTCAAACATTTTCTCGCGTTTACACGATCGAAGAGATGCAGCGCTAGTCAGTTTCCACTCCTGGTTTTTGAATAAAAAGTTCTTTTTTTTTTTTTTACGTATAAATTCGCGAAAAATCAATTTGACGACAACTTCAGTTAAAAAAATGTCGCATATAACCGTAACGGCTGAGATTCAAAAGTAATTTGTTCAACTATCTTTATTAGAGACGATTGCTCCGGTTGCGAACACAAAGAAGAAAAGCACAGCATCCTCTCGCTTCGAGAGAAGAAAAGTTTACAGCGACGTTAGGTAATGCCGTAATGTCCGGCAACATTTCGCAATTACATTACAATAGCAAAGTTGGCGAAAGAGCACTTCGGCATTTCAGTTTGCGATTCTTATTTGAATTACGCGCGCGGAACAACAATAAAATTGGCGAACTCGCAAGTTGCCTTGTGTGAATTGCGGCGCGGTCATAAGCTTTAAAGCATATTTCTGCATCCAGCAGTTGTCTTTTGAAAGAAAGAACTTTTCGAAGAAAATGCGAAGTTGTAACATTACCGTCGATTATTATTTGCGAAACAAACTTTTGAAACGTCACGCGCGACGAAGAGAATCAAGTGTGCGAGCAAATATGTGATTATTTTATCGATGGATGACACACAAAACAATACGCGTTCGAACAAATTTTACAAATAGAAAAATTACTTATCTATTCGCCAATTAAAAAAGCCTGTGCGTAATTTATATTTATTATATGTACAAACACTCACTACGGAATTAAGTGATACCGAAACGTATCTCTACGTTGGTATTGCGCCATCGAAAATCACTTCCGTCGTTTCTGTTACGCTCGAGGAAACCCAAAGAATTCTCATGCACCAGGCAGGTTATCCTTATCTAGAAGTGGAAGATCGTAGGCGGGTTGATTTCATAAGGAGCGAGAGACACGAGTCGGGTAATCGTCGGTCGCGACAGGCTATCGCTGAATGAAGGAAAAAAAAAAAAACAAAAGAAAGTAAAAGAAAAGTTCCCAGAGAAAGAGGGAGAAAGAAGCTGCATCGAGAGGAATCGCTTCGCGAATTATTGCCGATATAAGAAGTCCGAAGTATCGAAGACGTATTGTGAGTCGCTATAGAATAACGAGGTATTTTCTGCATTAGAGCTCTAGTATATAAGCTCTATATAGTTGTAGAAAAAAGTAAAACTCTATGTAGTTCTAGAGATATTCCTGAGCTGGCAATAATCGATGAGATACGTGCACGAAAGTAGAATCAAGAGAAAAAGAAACAGCGAGAGATGGAAAAATCGTCCTGTAACATTCGTAAAAATAATATCGATATACTATCGATCATCGATTCCGTGAATTTTCAGTGAGTTGGATTTAGAAAACGGCAAAATAGAAAACGAAGACGACGAAAAGAAATTCGCTAATCTAATTAAAACAAAGAGACCAGTGATCTCCGTAATTGCGTACGAGTTCAGTTAAAAAAAAAAAAGTGTTATAAATTATTAGATATTTTTTTCAACTGACACACACATCTACTTTTTCGCTGGCTGTCAGAAGAGCAGAGCGAAGAATATTGCAATAAGTGAGAGAGAGAGAGAGAAATAAAGAGAAAAAAGTAGAGCGATGTCTTTCAGTTCATCTTGACATCGTTTCGTAATTTCGCTTCTCGACATCGCTCAAAAGCGCGCTTGTAAAACCGTCCCTTGACGCACGCAGGATTCAATAAACGGATAAAGGAGCGCGATGATGCGGGACGGATATGCAAAACGCAACCGCCCGTCGGATCTCTCTGGTCGCATAAATATGCATTAAGCGCGTCTGACCGCGCGTCGCATTAGTTTCGGACAAATTATTTAGAATCAAAGCGCCGATTGTTTTATCCCGTCATCGCGGTAACTAGCGCCGCGGAATTCCGCGTGAAAATTGAACGAATTCTTTCGAATCAGCCCGAAATACGATCACATTCACAATCGAGAGCGCACAATTTGAAACGATTGACGATAAAAAAAATAAAAAAAATAAAAAAACAAACAAACAAATCTCCAATTGATTACAAGTATTATCCGGATGTCTGTTCCGCGATGAAATTCGATCTAAATTCACTCGCTCGTGGTGTAAAATTTTCTATGCAGACCGTATATAAGAGAGAAAAGTGCATCGTGGTATTGCGTCACGAAAAAGAATTGCGAGCTTGAAAAGTAGGAACGCGCGCGCATTGTGGAGAGCTCGAAAACTCCAAAAAAGACGACGAAGCGGAAACAGCGTACAGAAGGAAGCTTGTCGCCCGGTGGAACAGCCTGAGCAAGATGGATGAAAGTTTTTTCGGTTCCCGAGAAGCTCGAAAGCCTGCGAAAACTGAAGAGTAACGAGCCAATTTCCACGAGACGTTTTCGCGCGCTCGCCACCTTTTCTAAGGCGATAGGAGAACCCGCCCGAGAGATCCCGCGGAAGGGTTGCCACCGGTGACTTTTGAACTATACAAATCCGAGCGCGGTGCGAAATATAGCTATACGCTCGGATATATGTGTAAGAACGGAACGAGATTCTCGAAAGTCCGACTTCGGATCTACAGAGAGAAGGAGAGAGAGATAGCGAGAGCTTTCAGAAACCGCAGATTAAAGTATAAAACGGGCTGAGACTCCCGTGGAAAATGAAGTCCTCGGACTACAATGAACTATTATGTATGGTCTTTTGTTACATAAGCAATTGTTATACATATAACAAAATAGTTTTAAAATTGAAACGTTTCTTGAATCTTCCTCGATTAAAAAATATAAAATGATAATATATAAACCGATGCACGTAAGGAGTCAAAAGAGATTCTATATAACAATAATACGTCAGATACGTAATGAAATAAAACCAGAATACGTTTTTCTCCAACGGTATACATATAGTCGTCAAAATATTTTCCATCAATATCGCTCGGGGAATGACAATGGTTCAATTATAAAATTTTATCCTTAAATCTCTCTCTCATGTCAGTTAAATCAAAAATCGACATGCAGTCACGTGTAATGTAATCGATAACAATACAAAAAACAACGTGGTCAATTTAGACGTAGAGAGAGAGCTTTTATATTTTGAATCAGCCGAATATTTATTTGCGGTTGATACGGCATAAATCTCCAATAAAATGCGTGTAGGTACGCGTGTCTATCTGTCTCCCTGTACATTGAATATGCAAAGTTGTTATTTAATAACTCGTAGCAACAAAACGAGGGAAAAGTACGAGGTGGATGGATATAATTAACTTCGTAATTGCTAATTGTCATGTCATTAATTTGTTTATGAGTATGTAATTTAATTTTCGCATTATGTACTTGTTCAATGATAAATTTTCATTGCTGCTGCAATTACGTCGCGCATGCATCCTCATGCGTGCATATAATAGTATAGTAAATGTATGTCTCACTTTGATTACATTAATTTCTAAGTAAGTGTCCGCTAACATCTTCTCTCTCTCTCTCTCTCTCTCTCTCTCTCTCTCTTTCTCTCTCTCTCTTTTTCTCCAAACAACCTTTAATGTGGTTTGCCTTCATCGGCGATTTCGACGGTAGTCCGTAGTAAGTGGAAACGCGACACGCGTTTGCGGGAACAATGGGGAAAGTGCAATTACGATCAAAATACTTTTGTAGAAAATTACTTCGGTCGCGACGCAATATTATTACCGATGAGTTTTATTTCGAAAAAGAAAAATAAAGAGATCCGAGGAGCGAGACGAAATCCACGCGACCGAGTATAATCACGAAAACGTGAAAAGAATCTTGGAAGGTTTAGTAGCCTGTACGATGCATCGAGATTCCCCTTGCTCAATGTCCCGTTATTGAAAAGCTACGCTTTGTCGTCTATTTACTTTTTTTTTTTTTCTTTTATTATCTTCATTTATTCATGTGTAGCGATACGTCTCTGCACAACACGCGCCGACGTATAATATATAACACGTAAATGGCGTAAATGTTTCTCGACAACCGGAATATAATGGGAATATATCGAACAAGAGCGATCTGTTGTTGAATGCGAACTACACGCGAGAGATTCAGAAAAAAAGTGGATCGAGTTCAGAGATACGTTCATTTTTTTAGAAATATACCTATGTGGAATTTCAAAGGTTCGCCTGTTATTGCAAATCGATCAATTTGTGTGTGTGTGTTTTTTTTTCTTCTTCTTCTTCTTCTAAACCAACGTGATTGCAAATTGCACGCGAGATTGTATGAAACGTAATTTAAAAAAAAAATTACAATGCGAATATTTCCCTAAATCATTATTACCGTCTTGTGAAAAATGTGTCTGTTTCATTTTGTTTCTCACATCTCATTGCGCAGAAAAGCCATAAAAGAGAAAACCATTAGCCCGAACCCATTATTATTGCGCTTGTTAGAAGCGGATTTGCGGGGAACTTCCGGGAAATATATAGACCGAAATGCAAAGACGCAAGATTTCGCAGAGAGAGAACCTCGCGCTCGTGGGCGTTTAATGGGCGGCGCTCATAAAATACTTGAATCTTATACGAAAATTGCCGTCTGACCTCGATATATTCCCTTTCCTCTTTCCCGAAGCTATATAGCTTTTCCCCAATGCGTCGCGTGCCGCAGCGAACTCTGCGATTATTTGAGATATAAGTCGACCCACTTGCAATGTTTTCTAACGTATTGTTAAGCGCAGCAAAAATCATTTTAATAACTACATACGTGTGTCGCGTTAAGAGCTTCAAAAATCATGCACAAGCATATTATACATGCCGTACCGTATTGAAAGAATTCTAATCTTGCTTTTTAATCGGACAAGATTTAATTACCGCTAAGCTTTACGGCACAAGCGAGTTGTTGTTGTTAGAAATCTGTTTCTCGTCAAACGCGTGTGTTCTAGTTTTTTCGTGTTCTTTTTTTTCTTTCTTCTTAAAACGCCGCTTTTACAAAGCGATAAAAAGTACACGTACATTCTTGGAATAATCACGTCGATGGGTTATACGTATCTACGCAAAGACGATCGATTCTTCTTCGCTCACGGGGGGATTCACGGGGTTCTACCGTTCGCCAGTACGTTCCGTCGGAGGAGTTGCACGAGTTAAGACTCTCCTCACGTACTCGAACGAGCCAAATAAGGAAGTACCTTCCATCGTTCTTAAACGACGAGTTGTCCCACAAACTGCGCGCGGATACTCGGGGGGAATAGGATACGCGGAGGACTTAGCGCTCAAGTATTAATTAGCCGCTCTCCGAGAACTTGACGAAATGCCAATACGTGACTCGGGAAAATCAAAACTCATCTCTGATGAACACTTGAGAAACGAATGATCGTGCAAGTTTCCGGAGTTTTGATATAATTTATATAATTGTAGGTATAATATATATATACAAAAACATAATATTAAAAACTAATATTATTCTTTCCTTATTTTCATTGCGCACGCCCAACAGTATCATCATCTCTCCAATTGCATCAACGTAATTGCGTAAAATTTATAGGTAACCGGAATCGAGAACAATGCGGTTTGCCAAGATAAATAGAATCCGTCTCGATTTACTCGCTTCGACAAACAGAAGTAAGTTTGACCGTAAAGTTACCGAGCGAAATGAATAGGCATTTCCAGGAGCAAAGAGAAGTTCTATATCTACAAGCAACGTGTACAATCGCGCGCACAAAGCGCGCGAGTCCTTAAACTACCCGCGACTGAATAATTAATTAATGAGGCGTGTGCACCGTGAAACGCGTCATCGATTCTCCGAAAATCCACTTGACGCCTTGTTACTCGCAATTTCCGGAAATTATTGTGTCGCATCTTGTAACGATATTAATTGCACGTAATTTCTTCGCTACGAGAGAAGAGAGGTTCGTTTAAGTCTCGACTACACGACGAGCGACATCGTTCTCCTTCCTGTCTATCAATTATCGACTACACAACGTCGAGGAAAAGCTTGTGCGCGACGCTTACACCAACGTGTCCTGCCGATACACCGCGGGTATATCGTGTTGGTATCGTGTCGAAAGACATGCCCTCGTTCTCGTCACGTGTATTCGGACACACGTACGTACTTTACAGGCGCGAATGCATGTAGTTCCCGACCAAGCAACGTTGGACCAAGCCACGGACACGACGGACGGGTCAGGCGTCGCCGTAAAAGGCCATTAATGTCCATCGCTCGTGGATCGTCATCGCGTATCGGTGTATCTCTTTCGCCGAGTAAAACGATCGTAATCTCGACGTGTTTTTCCAACCAAGGTCAACGTGTGTAGGCTCTACACTCGCGCGCGATATTTCCGGTTTTTCGCGAATGATGTAGCGCGCGCGCGCGCACGCAAACGCACACATTCTTTGAAATCAAATTGTGTGCTTCAAAAGTTCAGCCATGATCTCACGCATTGTTTTTACGGTACATCATCGCTCTGTGAGTTAGTTTATTTATTGAACATCACTTGCTATTCGATAGTAAGCATCTATTCTCCGAGACCAAGGAGCAAAAAGTTCTTAGAATCGAGCGAATCATCTATTGACGTTTCTTTGTTTGGAAATCCAAGAGAGAAAGCCAATCTGGGAAAGAGCATCGCACATTTTCAATTTACAAAGAAGAACTCTGAGAACACACACACACACACGCGTAGACACAGCACGTAGCAGAGTTTGTGAAAAGAAAACATCTGTAGCGCAATTTTCTTAAAACACAGTGTACTGAAGTTCATCATCTCAATTACGGTGCAGAAAATATTCGAGATGTGTAACACACGTATATTCTCTTTCGGTTTTCGAACAAACCGACCTACGTTATCGCACACGTCGTACAGGTAGGTACGAAGAAAAAATTCCAATCGGAAAAAGAAAACAACTTTTTCTTATCTAACGCGCGTTAGACAAGAAAAAAATGTAAGATAGGAACAGGTAAAGAATGCGGCACCGATACGAGTATATTTATAAGCTCCTCTTACGGTTAAAGCGGCGAACCGGGAAATGCATTTTCCGCGCGAAGACAGCGAGATTATTACCGGCGATATTTCATCGGCCACTAAAACCAGCCGGCTTTTCGGGGGAATCGCGCTCCTCTCCTCTCCACCCCTTCAACGTTGTCTGCATTAAAGGTCGCGCAATTGTAAAATGTAACTACGTGTAAAGCGCGCGTGTACGGGATTTATGTCCGTCGGCTCGGCAAAACGCCACCTTTTCGCCGAAATTTATTTCCTCCGCGCCGAATTTCATGTGCGCGTATTTTCGCGAGATATTTTGGTTTTTTTTTTGCACAGCAGAAAGAAGTGTTTGAGAAAAGAAAAAAAAAGTCATCGAAGAGATACTCTGAAATCGCGACGTCGAATTTTTTTTTTTTTTTTAACTTCTTTTGACTTCTTAAGGTAGTTCTATCACGAGACGAAAGTCCTGCCATAAATTCCAATTTTTTATCTAATATTGTTCAAACCAATTTTCATTTTTTGAAA
>QVNV01026171.1:0-36167 GCA_014825455.1 Pseudomyrmex pallidus | reverse complement strand
AATGCTTTACTTTAAAAATAAAAAATCCAGCTTGTCGTAGATAACTAACGCATACTTCGTTTTCCGATTTTATCCCTTCGACCATAAAGTACCGTAAATACGTGCACTCGTGAGAGTTAAACGTGAGAAAGAGGCGGCACAATCCTAAGTCCATTTTCTGCTGAATACAACTCGCGGTTACGAATTATGTGTCGGCTAACCAAGAGGCGGCGGCGAGCTGATAGAACGAGCGGATGGAGAAAAGGAGAGATCGACGCAACGAGAAAGAGGAAGAGGGGAAGAGAGAGAGAGAGAGACAGGGAGAAAGAGAAGCGAGGAAGGGGTGGGAGCGAGTACACGTGGAGAGCAGACGGAGAACGCTATCGCGAGTTTTCCTACTAGTTTTCCAGGAGTTACCCGAACGGGAGGGAAGCGGAGTGTTAATTACCAGCCGGTTCTGGGCACAACGGGGGTGGGTGAGCACCCCGCAAGCCGCCGCCGCCGTGCGGCGCGGCACTGCGGGGTGTACGACCGACGGGATAGGGGAGGGAACGGGGGCGGCCGGGTGCGAGATAACGTTTTCAATTACCTGCAGGATGTGACGTAGTTATGAGTTAGCTACCCGGAGAGAGCGGAGCTTCACCTAGCTCGCCGACCTATCCAACTGCCTCCAGAAGATGATGAGCCAAGATGGCCGGGACGGCGGGCGACGGGCGGTCTGCGGTGGGAGCGCGCGGGAAGGGGTGGGCGCGATGGGAACGGATGCAGGTATCTAATACTTGTACAGAGCGCGTGTCTCCGTGAGATAAACTAAACCCGATTAGAGTCTCCAAGCTGCATCATGGACGTGCGCACTTGTGTCGCGGACGATTATGGATCGCGTTTTTCATCCTTCGTGCTTGCGAAAGCCGCCTTCAAAGGGAAAACTCCTTCCGTCCCTCATCAAGCACTCGCTCGGGAAGAAAAGGACTGAAGGGTTCAAGAATGACGAGGAGGGAGACTTGGAAGCAGGAAACCGAGGAAAAGTCGGAAGAAAAATGAGAGGGAAGGAAGCGGGAACCGATCCAATTAGCGGACGACTTTAATGCACGAAGGGCAGATGGGTGGACCAGCTTTCTAATACTCCTTCGGGACTTTTATCCCCCGGCGTTTGCCCCTCTTTCTCTCTGTTCCTTTCTACGCGTTCCTTTCCGCTTAAGTCTCGCCGCGATGAAAATCTAAGGATATCGGGAGTCATTTTTCAACAGTGATTTTACGTTCACTCCGCCGTCGCTGTCGGATCGTTTCTGGGTTGTTACGTATTTTTCGCGTCGAGACGATCGCGAGCGAGGTAAAATCGAAGTCGCGTTTCTCTCTTGTCATTAATCTGACGAGTCAACAACTCGATACCTCTGGAATTAACGTAACCAAAGCGAGCCCGCATATTTCATTTTCTTAATACGCTACCGCGAATTACTTTCCGCGCGCAGACGTTCTTTTAATATATTTTCGTCTTTCCACCTCTACGTCCGGTTGTTGTTTGTACTTTCTATCTCGGGTAAACTCGCAACCGCGGAGCAAACAGCGGCTTAGTGGGCGCAAAAGATATACTTTTTCCTAATGTGCGCACCACATTGCCGGCTTCTGCCACTGACGTCATATTTATCTCCTTAACTGCGTGATTATGGCGTAAAAAACTGCGCGGCGCGGGGGAAGAACCGCGCCGCTCCTTCTCCGCCCGCATAATATATTATAATGCATGCGATGGGAAGTTGAGGTTATTTATAAGAGACCGCGAGCCAAAATGACGTACAACGACAACGCCGTAAATCTTATTAATGTATTCGCGTCCAACAAATGTATTAAAGAATCGTTTAGCATTCTTTTATCTGCGTAACGACCGCCGAGTTAAACTCAACTTGGATACGCGCTGTGGAACACGCTGTATTGGTTTTTGCGAAGTGAAAAATTATCACAAATGCGCCGCGCAGTGTTTTCGTGTCTCTCTTTCGGAAAGAGATCACGTTTTTTAACGCAATATCGACATTATCATACAAAATGTTAACGCATTAACCAAATGCACGGTTAAGAGAGCAGTTAATAAAGCAAACTCATCGACTGCGTCCGACGCAAATGTTATACCGATTTTTCAAAGTCGAACGCGTCGTTAACGCGCACGGGGAAAAAAACTAAATTAAACGGCGCCAACGAAAAACTATTTCCAGAGCAATACGAAACCTGTTTAAGACCGGTACGTGAAAATTCAGAAGCGATGCAACGAACTGCGAGCAAACTCCGCGGTCCTGTTCCGCGAACTCTCTCTCTCTCTCTCTCTCGCATCACCTTAATCAGAGAAAAAGCGACTGGGCCGCACGAAAGGCTGATGTACGAGGGCGCTCTTTTCCGTTTTCCGGCAGCGCGAGTTTCGAGTTACCAACGAACTGCCAGCGGAAAACTTTCTTCCGCCCTTTTCCTCCGACAGGACTTCTCGGGAGCTCGCGGCCACTCGCAATTTATAACCCGCCTGAATCCAGCGTCGCGCGCGCGCGTTGCACGTACTCAATTTTTGCTCTTTCGAGTCTGGCCTTTTTAACCTTCCCCGACTCACATACGATTGGAAAACGAAAAATAGCTGAGCACGTTGCATACCATCTTCTCAACCGTATAAACATCGTCATGCTTATAACAGACTCTGTAAAGAAGTGTTTTCGCGCGTGGGCGTGTTTCTTCCGGTGTTTGAGAACCGGGGATTTGCGAGAGAAAGAGAGAAGGATGAGTCTCGCGAGAGACAGCGAAAGAAAAACTCGCGAGCTTCGCATCTGCATAGTCGGGCCAATTGGAATTGCAAAATCGTAAATTGAACTTGTTCGCGGCTAACCGCCATCGCTCTCTTCCGCTCTCTCGCGCGACAGCGCCGCGTCAAACTTTTCGAATTAAGTCGCGATAGTTATAATCGTTGGTGCGATATCGCATAACCTTCGCGTATTCGGCGGAGAGTGATTCGATTGAGAAACAAGTTTAACGCAAAATCTCTCGATTTGCAAGTTTTGCCTTTTTACTACGTGAGAACAAAGAATCCGCGTTCTCCGCGATAAAAAAAAAAAAAAAAAGACAAGTAAAGGAGTTATTAACGAGAAAGGAGAAAAGAGCATCTCGTGCGTTTTTCTCGCTAATAGCTCTTGTGAAACTACGTACACTTTTGGATGAGGGCGTGTCGTCAACACTTCTGCCAAAAGGATTTATTGAAAACTTTGTAGCGAAAGACGCTCACCATTTCCCTTCCCCACGGAGTGAGGAAACGGAAGCGAGCGGGCGCGCTCCGTGAGACGAACGAAGTTACGTATCGACTCCGAACAAAAACTCGTTTGATATACAAATAGCATCAGCCTTCTTTCGCCGACTCGTCTTTGTTCAACGGAATTGCGCTGATTTTGCATCGCGTGGATTGTCTCAAGAGAGATAGAGAAGAGAGAAACCTATAAACGAATCAGGACCGCTCTATCCTGGGAGGAGAGGAAAAACGCGCGGTAATACGATTCTCTGTGCATTGTTAGAAAACCACAATGATTATACCGCAGTTGGACGAATCGTTTCTCCTTTGTTGTGCTTCAACTGAAGACCTTTTAGTGATTTAAATATATATATATATATATATTTTTTTTTTGAGCTTAATGAGAAAAAAAGTGTTTTAATAGAGAATATTATATAAAAATTCCTCCACACATTTGCGATCCTGTATAAAGTTTCGGTTATATATAGAGGTTTTAAATGATGTTGCGCGCGCGTGCGTATCTAATGGTGTCTGAAAACTTATACGTTGATATCGAGCGGGAATATCGCTCGAGCTCTCTCGCAGCAAGCCGAGCACGTCATTCGTCTTTATTTTCGCGCAAAAATCGAATCCAATTCCCCGCGAAGGCGTACGGAGTGATCGAGTGTACGCGCGCACGCAAACGAGCCGAGCGCGGAAAAGCTCTGCTCGCTTTTCCTCTTGGAAATTCTAACGAGCGCGAGAGATTTAGCGAACGGAGCTGCTCTCTCGGCAGGAGCTTTTTCGATTTAATATGCTACAATATCGCCGGGGCCAAAGTCGTCGGCGCGGAGTATCAAAATATCTCGATATTATGCAACACATGTCGACATTTACCGATCTGCGACCTGGACGTGGGTATGGGATAGCTCGTTCGTCGAAAAGGCGGTTAGAGGCGAAAAGAAAAACCGGACGAGAAGAGGAAGAGGAAGAGAGCGAAAGGAGAAAGAGAGAGGAGAGAGGTTACGAAAAGCACGAAAGATGTGCGCGTGTGTGTGCGCGCGCGGGAGGGAGTTGGGCAGAGCGCATGCAAATGGAAAGTTATGCCGCAGAGAAACGAATATTGAATCAGCAGCTGGTTCGATAGAGGCAGAAGTCGAAGGCGCGCACGCTTTTCATTCCCTGTCGCCGCGCGGGAACGACTCCTGCACCTCGAGATACGCCGTTCCGCGAGACTCCACCTTAGCGCATAGCGACCGTTTTCCCCCGAGGGAAGTGAGTGCAACCCTACCACGAGACGCCCGAAGTTGGCGACGTTCCCTCGGACGAGCGACGACGGCCAACGCCGAGGAAGAGATTGGAAAACGTGGCCGCCGGCGAATTGTAGTCTTCTTCACTCGGAATGAAAATCGAACTAGGCTCCCTCGGGATCGACGAGCCGACTTACCCGGGCTATATACGTGCCGTGAGATGCGTCAAAGGAGCGCATTCGCAGTCCCGACTTCGAGTATCTTCGAATCGATTTCTCGGAAGAAAACGTCTTATTCGTTAGAACTACCGAAATCGTCCGTGTCTATTGCACCATTTTTTTCTCTCTCCGAGGCAGACACTCTTTATAGTCTCTTTCTCTTCCTTTCTCTCTCGATTGTTCCTGCTCATACTGTAATATGTTTCGTTACAATTTTCAACCGTGGATTTCTGTTATATGACACGAAATAAATTCTACTTCCACTCTCTTATTCTACTTTCTTTCATTGAGAAACGGCGAGGATAAGAAGTGCGAAGTATGAAAAATGAAGGAAGAATATACGAGAGCAATGATCGAGCATGCACGTGCCGGCATCGGTCATTTCGCGAAAAACAATAGTCGCGTGGCCACACTTGGCCGTTCGATCGATCCATCGATCGATCGATGGATGGATGGATCGAGCAAACAAACGAACGTGCGGCAAGAACGGGGGGGCAGCTGGGGTATTGTAAAACCAGGCCGAGTTTCGCAAACGCGTGAATAATGGACACCCGTTTGATAAGGGAAGAAACGCTCGCGTGAGTCCGCTCGATTCATCCGTTGCGCGCGCGGCGGGAATGATAGAGAAGAGAAAAAGAAGCGAGAAAGAGAGATAGAGAGAGAGAACGAGAAAGAGAGAATTCAACGAACGTCGAATTATTTATCGACGAGAAGGTCGAAGCTAAATAAACGTCGGATTTTCCGCGGGAGAATTATCCAGCGCACATTGACGACGCGCGCGGTCGCAATTTCTCGACCCATGAATCATCATTACCGCGGCTTTCAGAGCGTTATGATCGTCGCGTTGTTCCTTCAAGACACGAAGATAATAAGTTCTGCCAATAATGCAGATCCGTCACGCGTTGCAATAATTCTTGACAATTTCGAAATAATCGCATTTCGCGATTAATTTCTTTCGTAATATTACAAATTCCCATGTCGGCTATTTACGCGTTTTAATATTAAAAGTTGGACTGTCAAAATGATGTAGAAATTACATTATGATCTGCGGTGGTTTTCGCAGTTAGTTCAAAATGCATGCGCAAACTCTTATTGCACTACCGCAACCGAATGATCATCTTTTTTCTTGTTTTATGTCTTTTTTTTCTTTTTTTTTGAATCATACGACGTGCAATATGTTTGTATGTTCGTACGCATTTCTATTGTACTTCCGGCACGTACGGACATAAATTTTACTTTCTATGAAATGTTTATTTAAAAGCGTCGAGGGCCGAGCAAAGGTGGCGTTTGTTGCATGGCGAACATTAACGGAGCATGCCAACGTGTCCGTGAAATGTACCCACGGCGTGGGTCTAACCGAAATATATGATCTTTTAAAAATGCATGCGTTTGTGCAACGGCGATGCACAACTCCGACCTTTCCACCGCACTCAGTCTGCGAATGAACTCTCGCGAGGTCCACTAACGTAATTTGAAATGACTCTCCGGCTCCATATATTTTTTACTCGAATATAAAAGATAACTAGATCGCACGCAAAAAATTATAGCAGCTACTTATCTACGCGAGTGTTAACGACGAGCACATTATAATGAACAATTGTTATTTCTTCCCACTTTGTCTCATTTGCGCCTCTTTTACGTGCGTTTACTTAAGATAACAATGCAATATATTTTTTTAAAACGACAGATATGCAGCTTGCGTTCAGTTTTTTTTATAAATATTACATATTCCGTGTTTTATGTGCACTTAGCACTAAATAGATTGCCGTTATATTATTCATCCTTCAAAAAACCGTCTATACACAGAGAGAGAAAGGATAGAAAGAGAGAGTTTACTCCATTTTCTTCTGACATTTTCAATTTTCTAGTGGCTTAATCTTCCATAAGAAATGTCCGCCCGTTTGTTTCACCTTCTCTTCATAAAGTTTTCACCGTTACCGCTGCTGTATGCATTCCGTGCGGTGAAGCACGAGGTGCTAAAATGAATGTAAAGCCTACGAGAGTGCAACCAAGGGTGCTCGCTTCCGGCGGAACAAAAGTACGCCATCAAGGCGTTGAACCACGACTGATATTGGCGCTGCCGCCGCTCCGGAGGATCGGGAACGAAAGAGGGGAAGAGAAAGATTTTCCGAAATTTCCCGGGGGCCCACTACCATCCACGTCCCTCTCGCTCCCTGTACCAGCTTTTCCGCTAATATTTCATCATGACTGCGTCGGCGTCGGCCATCTTGTTTCCGGACCCAGGCGCACCGGAAGCGGCCGGATGCGTCGCGACAAAGCGTCGTTGCGGAAAAATCACAGGACTATGAAGCGTGGATAAATAGAGAAGAAACAGGCTGCCGTTTCGTTCCGAAAATACGCGAAAAAAAATTAAACGTTTTGTTCGATTGAGCTCAAAAATATAGAAAAGGAAATACTTTTTTTTTTATCCTGAGCTTCCTTTCTTATACTTTATTTGTTTCAATGCAATTATAGCGAAATAGATTGACGAAAATATGCATGGTGTATATCGTATAGAAATATCTATCGTATACATTGAAATGTCAATTACAAGCAAATTTCCAAAACCAAGTTAATCGATTAGCAGGTGTGGAATTAAATTGGTGCAGTATTAATTTCTCGAAAAAAGCTCCGTGCGCGCTGTGCATTTCTCTAAATAAATAAAATCGCATCAACGCGCAAATGCAGTAGTTAAATAAGTTAGCTGTTTATTGTTTCGCGCGCACGCTTTCTCTCTTTCTCTCTCTTTCTCCTCTCTCTTTCTCTTTTCTTCTTTCTTTTTGCTTATTTATCTATCTTTATATATGCAAAGCATAAAGCAACAAAACAACAATCATAAATAAAGATAGGTTTTTCTGATAACAATCGCTTTTGATAACAATCGCAGAAAAAGCTACTTTACAAAACTATTATAAACAAAAATGTAAATATTTCGTGATCAGTTATTGGACTTAAATAATTTCTCGAGGTAGACAGAGAAAGAGAGAGTGATGTGCGTAATAAATACCTTAACATTATATTTTGCATTGTCGTAATTGGTTGCGTTTATCATGTATACGTACATATATCTTTCTCTATCAGGATGTAACTTGTATAAATACTACTAGTAGTTATTTACTCACAAGCAGACAAGCAAAATACTCTAGACGGCGATAAGTACGGAGGACCGCTTTGTTTGCAGGCTGAAACTTAACCCACCTAACAACTAATCTTAAGAAGATCCAGCTGCGGGCTCGTACTCAAAGGATTTTGCCATCAGAAGCTTCCAGATCCCGGGAGACAAAATTGCAGACGCACACACACACATACACTCCTCTCTCTGCAACTCACCTATATAACCTAACATATGTCAGCTAAATTAAATGACGTTTATCTCATGTCGCTCGCGACGAGAATCATTATTAATAGCGTCACCGCGGTAACGTAATACTTTTATGAGATATTTTAGAAAACTATTATCTTCTTTTACCGCAAAATTTCTTGATAGATAAAATAAATCAATCGTCACCAAGAAAACAGTAATCACATTGTCTCTCCGCATATAAGTCATTGTAAATATATCGCGATCGTTAAATCTTGCGGAAAAAAAAAAAAAAAAAAAAAAAAAAAAAGAAAAAAGAAGAAGCGAGAGATGTTGTTGAGAAACGTTTCCTGCACACCCCCTGCGTGAAATTGGAGGAAGTTGCGACGACGTCGGAGCGAAGGGTCGCAAGGGTCGTCGTCTCGTCGTGGTTTAAAATCAAATAAACGAATGAAGCATGGTGGAGGAAGAACGAGAGAGGGACCTCGTCTCGGCCAAGAAAATCAAAATTTCGTCATCCGCTCGTAATTCGTAGGGTGCCGTCCTGCATAGGCTCTCCCCGTTCCGTTACCTTCATCGACCCTCGAGGGCTGTGTTGGACTATTGGATTTTAACCTCATTTTCCAACGGCGGCTTCGATTTCGATCTACGAACGTCGCTACATTCCAAATGAAAATACTCCCTCGCTGAGGATGACAGTTTCCATCTCTCTCTCTCTCTTCCCTCATTCTCAGAAAATATAAACTGTTCCGAAAGACTTGAGTGTATTTTTTCTTGATATTTGTTTCCGAAATGAACATGAGATTTCGAGTATTACTATTATCTCTATTCTATGGTAACGTCGAGGAAAGAACACGAGAAACGTCACAGGGGAGTTGTCCCTCTTACGGAAAAGTTAGTCCCGAGAGAACACAATTTTCTTTGTCACAAAACCACGTAAACATCACCACAGCTCGCGTTAGACCTGACACGACTATAAGGGGAGGCTCGCCCTTATAATCTGAGCGCCACTTTATATCGCGACACTTCCGCGTTCTAGAGCCGTTTAGATAAACTCGTAATTTAGACTACGTTGCTTTCCGCGTTGAAATAATTTTCCGCGGACGCTGCAAAAAAGTCTCTCGGTCAATCGGATCTGGGCGGATCGCGCAAGAGATATATATATATATAACGCTTTCACACGCTGTATCGATTCGTGTCAAATTCCATCAAAATTTTTTTTTTGGGTTTTAATCTGAAAGAAGTACAATACACATCGAAAATATCTGAACTATTGAAAAAAACAATGATAAAAGTTGGATTAGATTTTCGAAATGTTTTCAATTTGGAGCGATCATCAGCGGTGTAAGAAGCGGACGGAAAAGGTCTGATTTATAACGCGGCTGTACTACTTGAAATACAGATGACGTGCCGGAAGCGAAAAGGGGTTAAGAGCGGCGCAGGGAGTGGGGGTCTCGCTCGGTTTTCCATAGCTGTAGCAAATTATTTGCATAAACAAATTTCACCAGAAGTGAATCCAACGTGCCGGTAACGTCGTTCCATCTACGCAGAGTAGCTTCGCTCATTTCTATCGCGCGACTGTATTTCTCTCCCGTCTTCGCGTCCACGGCCATCGCGCGATTTCCATCTAATTAGATTAATCCGAGTGGAGTATTTTCGAATATGCAAATCTACGACGAGCGCGTATGTAAACTTTAACATGCGGAACTCGACGTAAGAACGCGTGCGATTTTACGGATAAGGCAAAAGAATTTGCATTTTTTTGTTTTCGCGCAGCGAAAGAATGAAAGAACAAACCAAGAAAAAAGAAACTGACATTAGCAAAAAAATGTGCGCGTGATGGACTCGGATCGGCTCTTTTAAGGATCGCAAAAGATCGGGGATGATACACGTCGGGATTGGAGAACGTCGGCGATGTGTCGACGAATTGTAGGAAGTGTGCACAGCGGGGATTTTGGTTCGGGAGCACACACAGTTATATCCCTTTTTGGGAGGGTTGGGGGAAAAACGATGTCGGGGCGGTCAAACGCAGCGAGCGTCCGAGCCAGACGGCCGAATGGGCAATCAACGATCGAATGCCTCATGCGGACGAACCATTATTCTCGTCCAATCGGCATTGCAACATGAAACACCGGCAATTGCCCGATAAAATCATTATACGCCTCATTACTTGTCAGCTGCAAACGCTCGTTGTCTGCCTTTTAATTTACAGCCCACACCGCGACGATTGCAATTTCAGCAGGACAGGTTACGGGTGTCCTCCTTTGCTGCTACGTTCGAAACGCAACATTCTCGCCGGATGCTGAAATAGTTATCCGACGGAAATGCTATTTGTGTTATTCGAACGACGTCGTGTGTCCTGTTAACGAATGCGCTATCCTCGCCAAGTGTTATCGGACAACCGATACACCGACGGGAAGCATAGAATTTCACAATGATAAGAACTTTCGTACAACATTATTCTGTGCTGTTTCTGCTCTATGTGTATCTCGAATAAACCGTTTCTTCAGGATTACTATATATTTTGTCACCGGTAACAGTTGTCTTGTTTTCGCGCTTGTTTATTCGAGTGATAAATGTCTCGCGAAATCGTGAGTAGCGCGCGTTTCTTTCGTTATTGCTGCACAATGCAGGTACTTTGCCGCGAACGGAATAAAATGATAGCTGATGTCTATATCTATGGGGGAGAGAGAAGAGAGTGAATGGCTCGAGGTGTTTCGAGCGCCGATAAAGCGCGGGTTAATTGCCGAATGAAATTAAACAGCAGTTAAACCCTCGAGTCTTGAGTAATTATAAGAAGTTATAAGATGCCTTCCTGTAGTCCAATCTCTCTCTCTCTCTCTCTTACGCAACTCTCATTTTCCATCTTGCTTACTCTCTTTCATCAACCTATTCTATCCTTCCCCCATTTTACCCCCGACTCTCTCTCTTAAACGTACTATCCCTGGAGGCCGTTAGCTGCAATCAAAGTTAACCTAGAGTTATGGGGGAAAACTGCAGAACGGCAGTTAATGTTTAACGGGACTGTTAACTGCAGCCTCTCGCTGCCATCCCTATCTTCACCGTTTTTCACTCCCCTCGTATGTGGTTCGATAAACCTATTATTATTATTTAAAACAAACTTTCGTAATTAATGAAGATTTTTATATCTCGCGTTAGTAGATGCAACTTTTATAACGAATATCAGTGACAAACTTAAAAACCACGAGGATTAACATTTGGGAAAACGCGGTTTGTTTTCGCGAATATATTTGCAACTTGAATAATTTCAACAAATCACGGAGAACGCCGTTAAAACACGCGGCAATACAACAATAAAAATCTTCCTCCATGCAGGGCATTATTTCGGCAACTTTCGGTCATGACAATAATTACGGTAATTACAAGAGCGTATACGCGCACGAATAAACGAGCGGCGGCCTCGCCTCTTTCTCTCTCTCTCTCTCTCTCTCTCTCGCGCGCGCGCACGCAGTTAACGCGGAAATAAGGGAACAAAACATGCGGGTTTAAAACGGTACGAGTTCGACGCTAAAGCGGCACTTTGCCCCGGAATTGTTCGTGTCTGTTCCACGCTCCGAAACGGCCGAGCAAATACTTGTGCAACATGAACCGTGTTGTCTGAGAATGTAAATGGCCGCCCCCGCTTTACGCTCCACTCAACCCCATTGTGAAGCTCAGATTTAAATCAATTCCAAACAGATTTCGAGTCGTCGAGCAAAATAATGCAACTCATTTGAATTTTGCAGCGAACAATATATAGCGATAGATGACTTGAACAACACCTCAATACGGAATTTTTACAACCTTGTTTTCCGTTTGGGCGCGCATATTTGTTTAACCCGCTGACGGGGGAATTAGGTTGAGAACTCGCGGAAATCGATAAAAGGAAAACACAAAACTCTTCGATTGCAAAAGGTTAAATATCTGAAAAGGATCGGTACAAACACACACACGCGCGCTTCGAAATTTTAGTGCAGTTTAAGTTTGAAGAGTGATTAAAACGAGAGAGAAAGAGAGAAAGAGAGTTGATATGTAATACAATCAGCGAGAACTGACATACACGTAATACGTGAATGAAAATTCAAGGTAAACAATTGTGATAACTCGGATAAAATGGATAAGAATCGTGAAAGCGCGCCGACTAATTATAATAATGTGCGCAAATAAATGAATAGTAGCGTATTTACATTTACGTAATTAAGTAAATAATGAATGCGTTAATCAACGTGACTAATGAATTAAATCCTGTAGCTCGAAAAGAGATGCGATCGTACATAAATCGGAATCGTGATAATTAGGCGGCACCCAATCCCCCGTCCCGTCGGAGAAAGAGCCGATATATCAGTCGAACTGACATTTGCTATACAAATGGTCTAACACGCGCTACTACTCAACAATATACGTATATTATTACGCTATTTTGTTACTACTCGTTTTGTACATTTCCACTCGGCAAATAATATCGCGCACAAAAGCGTATTGAATTGTGAAACTATATACTTTTTTTTTTCACGCAGCCGGAGTAACAGCTGTGTGTGATGGCGCAGTTTTCAAAATAATTTAAATAATTGCTATGTAATAAATAAATTGTATTTTTTCTTTAAACCACATGGTTAGGTTGTGTGTGATAAGGTTTTTCTTATCGTCTCTTAAACTCTATAATTGCTCTGCACTTTTATATCTTGTTTTTTTGTTTCGATCTTTACAACGAAAATAATTAAAACACAGTGAGTCACAATAACAACAAAACTCTACCGCAAACTTTCCTACCGTGATACGTATGTCAGACTGTCTGGAAAATTTTAATAGCTGAAAGGACTAATAAAAAGGACTCTCGTATACATGTACATATATATATATATGTAGAATACACATATACACACACTTTTGTGTGACACTTGTTCGCTCCGTGGCTCTTGTAGCCACGTGTCCCAACAAGTAGCCTTTTTTCTTTCTCTCTCGAGTGCTTCAGCAGACATTGCACGGTCTGTTGGTGATTAGCGCGCTCATTACGCTCGACACTAATGATGCTTGCATCGCTAGACAAAAGCTGCGTGCAGCAATCATACAACGAGCTTATTGGGGGAGGAGGAGAAGGGTCTTTCCGAATCGAAACGTATTCTGGAGTCGAGTCAGAAGAGAGAGTATTTCTTTTCTTTATTCTTTTTTTTTTTTTGGAAGACGAAAGGCGCGCGCATCGCCCACGCGAACGCGCCGAAATACAGGGAAATTAATAAATTGCTCAAACTTAAGTCGAGGCTTCCCCGCCCGTTCCTTTAAGTGCCGGAATAAAGGACCCTCATAAATTTCATCCCATACGCCCGAGCACCCTCTCTCGCCCGAGCGAGAACGGGAGCGCGCGCGCGCGCGAGTTCTCCTTCATCCCCGAAGAAGGAATGTTACTCGCGCAACGGCGCGAGCTGGCTTCCGCCATTCGAGCCTGAGAAATTTCGAAGGAAGAAGCGGAATTACACTCTTTCGCGCTCCCGTCTTCTTTTTCTCTCGGTTTCTCTCGTCGTCGCGCGGCGAAACGCCCGAGATATACGCCCGTCTGATAAGCGCCATAACGTGATACATGGCGGTTACGTCGCAACGACGACGGGAAAAAACCATTCGCGAAGTGCTGTTACGCGACCACCCCGACCCTCGTTTTCCCTCTCTTTCTCTTCATCTTTCTCGAGGCGAACGTGCAACCAATCTTCGGGGGGGTTTTTTTTGCGCGAGCTTAGATGTTCGCACGATGATTTGTTCCATTGACTCGAATTGCTCGCAGTCCGTTCCGAAACCGCGTTTTGGAAGAAATAAGGAGCTTACGGCTTAAAGGGCGCGCATTACTATCTCAGAGTGGCGAAGAATTTGCATCTGAAGAAAACCGAAGAACCGATATTGATATTTTACGACGAGCGCGATCTCTCCGCGCGCGCGAATAATGGCCGTTGCATTTCCAACCGGTTGGGATGAATGGGAATCGGAATATGAGGTCGAGAAAGGGGTACACAATGGGCACGACTCAAGCCTTATCAAAGAGGCTTAATTGCATTTTTATCGGGAATAAAAAATGAAGCATGAATCCGACAGCGCCGCGCTATCAACGTGCCCGCGCGCGGCTTTCCCGGTTCGCTCGTGTGGATTGGTCGAACGATGGTGACGTCGGCGGATATAGAATAGGTAACGGTGGTGGTGGCGAGAAGGGGATGGCGAAGGGACGGCGGGCGCGGGGTTGCCGGGGAATGAATAGCAACGTGAAACAAAAGCACCGGGTTACAAATGGCGTGTATTCGCGACGGCATTGTTTTAAATGGCTGTCAGACGCCCGGAATTTATCCCGTTTTGCTACGTGACAAGCGCCATTAAATTTATTTATTCAGCCACGTAGCCGCGCGGGGTCGCAGACGCAGGAGAACTCCCAGAAGTCCCACCGTCCCCCTATCCTCCCTCCCTCCCTCCCTCCCTCCCCGCCCCGTCCTTCCCGCTCCTGTGCGTCCCCGCGGTGTTCTACAGGTGAAAACGAAACGACGGACGAATATTGGGAACGTGCGCGCGATTGTAAGTGATGTATTGTAGACCGCGGTAATATTCTACACGAAAAAAGAGGAATAAAATGAAAGTGTGTGTTTTCAAATGTTGGAAATATTATTTACCCAATAAATATAAAAGTCAGCGGGAGAAATGCGTCGCGCAAAATTATATACTTATTAGTTTTGTTTTATATCTTGATACTCGTTATAATTGTAGGCGCACAGACCGTGTTACTGTAGAATATTATTTTGTAACGTGTAATCGAAACATGTACATACAGTAATCGACATAAATATCTTCGAGATAATATAATAATTTTAAATACAGTAGACTCTCGCTATAGATCCATTGTAGGAGCGGAAAATTCTCGGAAACAGATCTATAGCGAGAGCCCTCTCCACGCCTCGATCAGACACGATCAGGTACCGAGACTATTGAGCATGATAGGGAGCGGCAGAGTAAAGCCGTCGCTCTCCACGACTCCGCGCGAGCATTTTTGTTGCAATAGTACGTAGTACCATATTAAGTAGCGTTTTGAGCAGGAATAAGATTTTTCTATGCAAACATCATAATATCGCATTTCGATATATCAAGGGGAAAGCGGATCTATAGCGAGAGTCTACTGTATATGTGTATGTACAAAAAGAAAGAAAGTAGTAGTAACAAATTACTAGATATAAACGTGTTATCCTGCGTTTTCACAATAGACTATCGAAGCTCTCGGGACTGTCACTCGCGATCACAAGGGCGCAGTGATTAATGAACACTCTTCGATATCTGAACGAGCAAACTTCATCGCGGCGGATCAACGAACGCGACCCGTTCCTGCGGAAAATTCGTCTCTCTCTCTCTCTCTCTCTCGGTGTGAGAATTAAATGCGCGGCGATCGTTGCCGGCGGAAAGAGACGAGCCCGACCTGTTTCAAGGCTCGTATTAATTCTTAATTTCTTAATTTCAAGTCGACCGTTAAGTACGGCGTCAAAAGGATCTGGCCTTTCCATCGGTAACCACCGTATCCCCCTTCTGTACCTTCCTGCCGCTTCATCCACCCTCGTTTCCGGCTCTTCGACTGCCGAAGGAGAAAGACCGGGAACCGAGGGGGAAAGAAGGAGACGGCGGGGGAGAGGTTGAGAGCGAGCGCAATTAAGCTCTCGCTCTCTTCGGGGATCCATTCATTTTTCAGGTAACGTCGCCGGACGGCCTCATCTAAGTTTTAAATCGCGTGCTGGCGGCGGTCTGCGATACGCGACCGGCCTTGGGCGAGAGACGAGGGGAGGCGAGGGCTTCCCCGCCAATTTATGTATATCGAGTCGAGAGATTTGCATTTACACTAACTATTACACTCGACTCTTTCTAGATTCTAATGACGGCAGGATGTTCCCGCTACGTAGGTACTTGGTAACGCGCATTAATATGGGTAATTCGACATTTCTATAATAGCGACGAAGGAGAGAGAACGCGCTCTTCATCTGATTGGGCTAACTTCAACGTGCTAACACACACATTACTCCCGCGAGTAATACAAGCGGGAATAATATTAAAGTATTCGTTATTTTTTTTAAGAGAAAGCATTGAATGTGTATGCTTAAAAAAAATATGTACATGTCCCAAATTTTTTAATCGCAAATGCGAGTGTAGCTGTCTATTAAAACGAAATGATTTTTGCGAAAAGTTTTATAAGTTGGAACAGCAATGGATATATAACGCATTTTCCGGCAATGCCATTAGCTTTATCAGCTGCCTCGCGGTCTAGCTATTTCGTCGAACAGAGATCTCCCGCTCTCTCTCTCGCTCGCTCGCTCTCTTTTCTGCATGTTTCCGTGAAGCAAAAATGGAATCAGATATGAATCAGCGAGATGTAGCATCGGACTGACCTAGAGAGACCAGCGCAAGCGGGTACAAGTTTATACATGAAGAGAACTCGCCTCGCACACTTGTGTGTTTCAAGCACGTGCCTCGCAGACACTTTACGAATGCAAACTCACACAAGGCCGTCAATGTCTGGTTGATAACGACACACCGAAAACAAAAGTTCTTTAGACCTTCACTTGAACGCGGAAAAACGCGGAGCAATTTCTTGCGATCGTATATATACGTTAACTAACGTTACCGCGTATCGCTACCACATACCGAAGCAAAAAAATACATAAAAATACCGAACAAATGTAAACGCAAAGGCAGTTCCCCCGCTGAAACAGTTGCAACGCAATCAACGTGCGCTTTGTTGCGCGTATAAGAAAACACGTTCTAATTACTTTTGCATACAAATGGCACGGTTCCAAATTTACGCCGTTCGGTTCATCCTCGTTGATCGCC
Source organism: Pseudomyrmex pallidus (assembly GCA_014825455.1). Taxonomy (NCBI): domain Eukaryota; kingdom Metazoa; phylum Arthropoda; class Insecta; order Hymenoptera; family Formicidae; genus Pseudomyrmex; species Pseudomyrmex pallidus. The sequence continues at coordinate 19,355 of QVNV01026171.1, read as the reverse complement.
TAGAGCGAATATAGCAAGATCGTGTGCGCCGTGCTCGTTGTCGTTGGGAAAATGTGTGCATGTGGGCGTGAACGTGAACTTGTGTGCCCACGTGTGTGCACCACGTACGTGGGAGGCGAATTCCGAAATGGCGTCGTATATACGTCCGCGCGCGTGCACGCTCGATGGTACCTCCGATGTAGGTCACACACATAGAGAGACGAAGTCGAGCCGCTACGAGCCGGAAACTCTGCATTCAAAGCCGGATGAGAGACTTTCGGTAGGAACTGAGAGAGAGGAAAGGAGGCGAGAAAGAGAGAGAGAGAGGGGGACGGGGGAAAAGGAGAGAGAGCTTACGGGGGGAGTTAGGCCGGAGATAACGGCAGGCTTTTGATATCTCAAGTCCATTTCTGGCTCGTGCTACGAGCCACGGACAAACGTCGTGTACGCCCCAACTTTCTTCTTTCTCTTCTTCCATCCGCCCCGACTCTATACTTCCACTATCCGCGACCCTTCGAAACTACATCGTGTCACCTGAGAGCCGAACACATATATCCAGTCTGCCGGCTGGAATCGACCAAGTTTCCCAATAAATTTCTATATCCGCCGGGCTGCATCTGCAACGGACGACCGGAGCCGCCTTATTATGCAGCCATTCAGAACTGCCAAATTTCCTCCATATCTCGATTCCCGCTATCGATGGTAAGCGGCATCGATTCTTCTGTAAATGATTGCCCCGGCTATGATCGTTAATGCGCCGCGCGCGATACGCGCACGTCTGATCGTGACAAGGAATCTGATTCACCGTAATGGAAAAAAAAGTGCAAAAGATAAAAATCCATCTGCTAATTTTGTATTGAAACGAAATAAAGAGATAAACCTTCAACAGCCCGTCATCGCGCGTGAAACAATGAGCGCGATAATGACACAACGAACAAGCATAAATAAACCCATTGACACACACAGAGAGTCCGGTTTGCTTATCCTGAAAATAACGGTCGGTATTTAACTGAGTCGCTTTAACTCCGACGATTTTGTTAATTTTATGATACGATTTTAGTCCAAAACGAGATAGCCGAAAACTTCCCGCTTAATAACTATTATTCTACTCTGCCCATTAGAATCATTTATTATTACTGCCTCGTGAAAATCCATTTGGAGGCAACCGCGTTGGAATTGGAATCGAAAATCGCGCGTGCGGTATGTGTGCTATTACACGCTGGTTGGCGAATCGAATTCGATAAATTGTCACGATTCGAAATTCGTCGAGATAAAGAAATCTGAGGGAAGCGAAGAGCGCGCATATATTATATAACGCGCACGGATTATTTTGGCGCGTGGAATTGATATTGAATTTCCGCAATTAGAAAGACGACAGTTATGACAGTCGCACGCACGCACGCACGTGATTCTACAATGTAATTTAAATGTTAACATATGTGTGCGTGCGTGCGTGCGTGCGTGCGTGCGTGCGCTTGTATGAGCGCGTGTAATCCATGAACAAGTTAGAGCACTAGAGTGAATGAGATCATTCGCACGTGAATAATATTATGTCACGCATTTTGAAAATCCAAATAGCGATACCCCGGTATCACCGTTATGACCCATAACGATCAAAATTCATGGGAACTGCAGCGAGGCAGAATTGTCGCGCGCGCCGTTGACGTCGTGTAAATGGAAATGAGTGCACTTGTTCGTTCCAAAAATCAATAGCGTTCCGCGCGAAATGGCCAATAAAATATGCAAAAGTACTAAACAATGTAAATCCCATGAATCACAGTCGTCGACAGTGCCGCTCGATTTTGCAACGAGCGTGCGAGAGAAAAAGAGAGAGAGAGAGGAAATGATGGAGGATGTGCGACACATCGATAATATAACCGACTGTAACAGTTGTCAATGATACAGTTCTCATTGCTACTGACTTCAACAAAATTCGTAGCAGATCTGATCGTGCGCGCGACACGAATTCCATACATAAATTCGCAAATACGCGTTAAAATTTAAAAAAAGTTAAAAAAAATCTTGTAATACTCTCTCTGTATTATTGTATCCAATAAGAGATTATCTATTATTTTTTTTTTTTTTTACTTACCGGACCGAATTGCTCGAAGTAATTTTTGACGTCCTCCAGCGTCGTCGGCGCCGATAATCCCCCGACGAATATCTTCTTTGTCCTCGTCACCATCTGTAAAAAAAACCAGAGAGAAAAGCGGGTAATAATATTTCAAAATTCACGAAGATTTTCTACCACAGTGGCGACAAATCTTGTGTAAGATAATACATGAACATTTACATGTCGCGTGAGCGCCATAGAAACGTGATGAGAAATAAGTGACTCTTCGATAATGTATCGAAAAAAAAAAAAAATAAAGGAGAATAACATTTTTTCGATGCGACATTCGGTTTCGTGCGCGGCAACGAAAATGATAAGGAATTTATCAAATGTGAGCGGTTCGCGTTCTTTTCCTGGATGTTCCACGACATTTCCAGGTAGACGACTCTCTTCCGTCGCTTCTATCTTTTCGTGTCTCCGTGCCTGTCTATCTATCGATGAGAAACGTCATAAATAATCGACGCAGGTGCATTATTAACAACGTAAACCGAACTTACGTTTCGATATAATTTATCAATATGTAAACACGCGGAAGCGTCTTGTGAAATTCACTCGCGACATTCGGTCTCTGTAAAATTTAGAAACTTTCGTCGCGTAAAAAAATTTGCACATACGATATTCTCCCTTTGAAGTCCAATCGCAAAATTTTTAAAACAAATAAATAAATAAAGAGATAAAACAAGCGGAGAAAAAAAAAACAACCAGCTGTTCTGAAGAGAGCGTTATCAGATAATGCTTTAAAAGAACGAAACCTGAGAACGCGGACGTCACCTATAAAAGGTCACGGCCGAGATGGCAAGGGAATATTACTGGATGCTCGTTTTATCGTGGATTCGTCTCGAATGTGCGCGTCGTAAACTGCGAGAAATATAGAAGAAGTACACGCCGGGACAAGCGACGCGATATCATTCTTTAAGGTCACTCTTATGGCGGATCCAAAACGCGATATCGGATTCTATAATATATCGAATGCGGCCGCGCGCGAACACGTAGACGAACTTGACATCTTCGATCTCCGATATTTCTCACGTCTCTCTCGTCGGAGATATTGAACCGTCAGACCTTCGTCGTTGTGCCTACGCGCGCACTCGAGAACTACCGCCCGTCTGGTATTTATTAGAACTATCGTGTACCAAAGAGTAGAATATATATATATAAGAAGACATGAAAAAAAGCGGATTATGCGCTTCGTACGATAAGTGAAAATACGCAAAACACGAATTTATACAAGTGCAAATTCGTACAAAATTAAAAAAAATATATAAATAATAGTAACAGATACGTGAAGGTGCAATCGTAACAGGCAGGTAATTCGATAAGGACGACTCCATCGATTTTTCTCTGCAAAATCGAACATCTCAACAATGTAGATTAATACGAAGAGCTTAAAGAGAAGCTGAAAGGAAGATATCCCGGGAGAAAGACCGATACTTTCAGTCTTGAAATCTTGATAATACAATCGCATTGTAATAAAGCCGCGGGCGGGGAATGAAAGGCAGGAGTCGAACATTTTACGGGCGGAAGCTTCATACTGAGAAAAGGAAAGCTCGATCGTGGTGGAAAGAGATACAGGAGAGGGAGGAGGCGGGCAGGGGAGATGGAGCGTGGCGGAAAGGGCGGAAGAAGTAAACTCTGGCAATTTCAGTGATGGCTGGGCTTAGACATCTCTATATCCGGTGAGTAACGCAAACCCCCGGAAGGACGCGAGTCTTTCCACCCTTGCGCGTTCCCCTCCCTCCCTTCCTCCTCCCCTCCCGTCCTCTCAACCCCTCTTTCTCTCTTTCGACCCTTCCTCATGCAAACTCGTTCTTCGTTTCGGCATCTTACTCAGAAGGGGAATAAAAGAGGTGCGCATTTCTCTCGCGAGGTAGGTAGGTTAATCAGCGAAGTGTATAAAGTCTCGGAGATAAAAATAAAATGGCTGGATCACGAAAATTAAATAAACGACTCGTCCCGATTTCGTCGGCGAGAAGCCCATCGTAAGGAGATAGCAAAGACACAGAGAGAGAGAGAGAGAGAGAGTTAAGAATAAAGAAGGATGGCATTGTGGATGGACAAAGTGAGGAGAGCCGAGGAGCGATGGGAGAGCGAAGAAAGCGAATCTAAACTAAGAAGGCCACTTATTCGAATGAAGCCGTTGCAGTTTCCTCTCCCTCTTCTTTGCCATTTGTACCGAAAACGGCAATTTGACTTTCCTCGTGTTTTCCGCTACCAAATGAGATTCATAATCAGTCTGAAATCTTTTTCTAAAATACTGTTATTGTCGATTTACGATAACAACAGCACAGTTTTATTTTCCCTAAACACAAGTGACATAATTTGTGACATCACTATCTCGGAGATGTGGAAGAAAATATATATCCACTTTTATATGTTTCATTTTTTCTTATCGCACGGCAGAGTGGCAAAAAATAAATACCTCGGAGTCGTGTTGTTGTTACATAATGTCTCGTAGTTTCTTAGAGTGACGTAAATTCGCGCGTTCTCTTGGATATATTATAAAAAAAAAATATAAAAAAAAAAAAAGAAGACGAAGTCAACCAAGGCGAATAAGCGGTCAAATTTTCGTTCGCAAAGGCGGTACTCCGACGAAAGATAGGGTTGCAGAGACGACAGGGTGAATCGTTACTTCGCCCGTGGTTAACCCGACGAAGAATAAGGTGGAAAAATATAAGTCACGAGAAGGCAGGGGGGAGAGGGAAAAGCGAGAGCCCCTCGGGTCGTTAGCGGAGATAAGAGCGGATAGCGGCACAGAATGATAATGGAAACTCGCCGAGTTCCACTTATTACGCCGTAGCATTATGTAAATACCGGAAGGCTATTACAATTTTACAACTTACTAGGAGTGGCTTTATAGTTTCATCGCTCGAGGAGAAGATTGGGAGGAAAGGGCTGTATCATCCCTCTTTACCGCCGACCTTTTCCTATCCACACTCGATACGACTGTGCACATGTTTCTGGCTCGCCTTTAACGTTTCCGCATTTACGAAAATGAAATCGCACAGCTCTCTCTCTCTCACCTATTTGAGAAAATTTAATATTCCTCTATAATTAACTTGCAGCCTAATATGATTTCGTGATGACGTAAGCTGGTTTGAACTAATTTTAGATATTGTGCGCTGTTGATGACCTATTGATTCATTTCCAAAAAAAAAAGAAGAAAAAAACAACATTCATTTCGAAAATAAAATAAAAATTAACAATCATTATCGCGCGTAAAATGCGGGCTTTTATATTATACGATTGGCTTTTGTGAAATAAAAACTCCATTCTCCAACAAATCCAAATTATTGTGTAACGCAAATTACGAACGGGAACGCGCGCGCACGCGTGTGCGTATGTGGAGTTCACAATAAAAAGTGCGCTTAATGGCGACGCGAAATTTCATTAAAAAAAAAAGAAAAAAAAAAACCCGAAAAGAGATAGAAAAAGACAAGGACAATAGTCAAGCGTGTCTTTTATGACCGTCGGGCATTATCGTTCCACGTTATTGCAACGTATTCGTAAATGTCATAATCAGTCCCCGCGCGTTTCCACGGCGTTTTCTCCAACCCTTCAATGGGGTCGTACCCGACGCCGCGCGACGTGCAGAAACGACAAGGAAAAATATTGGAATAAACGTTAATCGGCGGTCTCGCGCGCTTTAACAGCAAATGCTTTTGCCTCCGTTCGCGATCGTTTATTCGGGTTTAATCGCGCGTTTCGATGAGACTGCGCGCAACGTAGGAACTACTACACCTCCCTCCCTCCTCCTCCTCTTCCTCCTTCCTTCCCTTCCTCTCTCCCTTCACCAAAGTCGCGCAATTTGCTGGAAATGCAAGCGTGATTTTTAAGTGAGCGCTTAAATCCGACGAGCGCGAGCGCGTTGTTAGATAGCGGCGGGAGAATGTATGTCACGATTATTTCGTTCGTGCGCAGAAACAACGCCGTAATCGCATTAAGCATTAACGCTGTGAAAATTTCGTACTTTGTTAAACGGCGTTAATGCACCTACGTGACAGGACAGAGAAACTCGTAAAGAAACAAAATGCTACACAACTGCGTTGCATATACCTTGCTGTTGTATATGCGAATAATAAATTATCGTGTTTCCCATTGCGTCATGTACACTATCAATTTTGTGACGCAATAGCCTTCAATAATGCGTCCACGGTTGAATGGCCTATCAATCCGTATATTATTGTATCGCAGTACTGCAGTAATCAAGTTGACTTAAAAATCGATACCGCATGAATCGGTCCTGACGCACTGCAAATATTACTTTGTTCACTCTCTCTCTCGTTCTTTTAATGATTTTAATCACATGTAATGTAGACGCCACTGTGTAAACACACATCTATTACTGGACACACACAACCTAATAGTGTTTAAATAATTCCGTAAAGTAAAAGACTTGAGAGGAATAAAATATTTATATAAATATTATATATATTTTAAAATAACACGTTTTATATTAACTTTAAATTGTGGACACACATATGCAACTTTGACCAACAGGTGTGCCGGAGAGATGGACGGACATGTCCGCAAAAAGAGACAGGCTCCAATTATTTCTTGGCAGCAAATATAAATGCCTCTCTCTCTTGAAAAGTCACAATCGATGTCTGACGTGCAAACACAGAAAGTAAAATATATGCACACAAAATTTATGTATTTAACGCGATTAATTCGCCAGCTTTTATTTTTGATTGATAAAAGCTGGCGAATTACGCTGAAAACGATCGCGGTCAAAACATTTTCTTCAAAATGATCGATGACATTGACAGACTTCGCGGTCACATGAGAAAAAGCGGATGAAGGGGATCCGAAGCGCGCAACCCTCGGGATGATAACCGATTTGCCCGGCCTTCTCCCTCGCCCTTTTGCCCTACTTTTTCTCCCGCCTAGCCCTGTGCAGCATAGTCTTTCTTCTAACCCTTCTGTCTCTCGAGCGATCCATCCCCGCGTTCTGCGAGAACCGCTCGGAAAGAATTAATCCTAGCCAACGCGGCGACTGTAGTCACATCCGTCGTAGATAACGTCACTCGCTTTTGTTCTTCTGACGTTCCCAAATCTCGCTCTTTTATCAAGTCAGTCTTGTGCTTTGTCTTAACAAAACCATTTTTAGACAAGGAGACGCACTTAGTGTTGGAGGGTACAGCGCGTACGAAATTACGAAGAAATTACAAAAGCGTTCGGGCAGGCGGCGTCGCCGAAACAATCTTTTATCATTTCGCACGTTCAAACACCGCTTTTTTCTGCTCTGAATAGCCGTTTACTGATATATTCTGAACAGCTGATACGTAATAAAATATAGTTGTCAAGTTTCACTTATAAAAAGCGCAAAAATTCTCACAACAATAAATTGTTCGGGTAGGTCTTAGCAAGTAATACACTGTCAAACCAAACTGAGATTTGCGCAATAATATTACATAAATATGAATCACGTTGAAATTAAAACATGGTCGTTTGTTTTTATTTCTACAAATAGAATAGTTTTTATTGAAATCGTAAATATATAATGTTTTTTTAGGCTGCATTCGGGGAGCATGCTATCTGCGCTATTGTATGTATCGTTCTTTATCTTTATCGATATATCGCACATCGATATATCGATGTATTTTGAGTAGCCGACCGTTTTTTTTGTCTAGATGCGTTTTTTTTATTTCAGCGCGGCGCGGCTACGTTGCAACAATCTTTCATGATCACGACATTCTACGATTTAAGTTACCGGTCATAAATACCGAATGGGGTTACGACGACGGGTGGGAAGAGAAGCGCAGGAAGGAAGAGAGGTTATCAGTAACCGAGCGCGGTAAGTAAGGCGCTCAACATCGTAGCTCCGTAGCTCGGAGCATTGCTATCGCGCTGTCCAGTTTCTCAGACCCTTTACCTTTTGCTCTACCTCTTCGCTCTCTCGCTCTATAGCTTCACGCGCGCTGTATAGCAAGATTCTAGGTGTTCGCCGCGGAACGTGCTCTCACGTAAATTATACGCGCATGCTTCATCCCTGCGTTTTCCGGACGGCGGAATATTCCGAAAATTCCGTCTCGCTTGTATCAGGCCTCCCGCCTGTGTGTGCGCGTCGATTTTGCGAATTTAAAGGATGTGAATTCAAAGCTCTCGCGACTGAAATGTTTATAATCCTCTTGAGAAGAGAAAGAGAAAAAAAAACGTTCTGAGGAACGCTCGCGGTGCGTGTCAATGTAAATGTATCTCAACATGAATTGTTCAATTAATCAGACGCGGAGTGTCGGAGAACGTACGCTTTTCGTATTTTAAATAACGTGGCGAGTATATAAAATACTTTCGATATTATTGGTCTCAAACAAAACAACAAACGTGCCTTTAACTTTGAACAATCATGCATAATGCGCGAACATATTGACGTTGCAACACAGTACATATTCGACTATTACCTGGCGAGAAATATCGATGATATAACGTTCGATAAGAATAGGGAGGTCGAGCCGATAAATTACTGGACCGAACGTTACATACACTTGCACTCGTAATCCTAAATCCCACCCATTACATCCTCCGAACGACCGCAACCTATCACCCCTTCGGCCACTATTCTGACTTAAACTGTTTGAGTTGCGACTTTACCGGATTATCACGGAATCTGCCAAAGCCCTTCCCTGTTCGAGAAATCCCAACCCTAGGTGATTATTTCGAGATCTCCGATGGTTTTTCCGCGATATTCGAAATATCGTCTCTCCTTCTCTTCAGTAAATATTATATAAAAGCATAAGGTGTATATCGTGTCTATTAAAAAAGTATTAGAAACGAGGACATAAAGCGGGACTTTCAAATTAGAAATTAAAAGCTTTCCAAAGTCGTTCGCCGTCGGCAAATTAAAAAAAAAAAAAAAAAAAAAAAAAGAAAAAAATGCACGCGCACAAATGCGAACTCTCGTAAAAGAGAGTTGCCCGGAGAGGTTACGTGAATTTCTTTACGGTGTTTCCGAGCCTCGCGGTAAATCCGGCGCTTTCATTATATGTTTCCATAGGTATATACTGTCTTTTAACACATTACTTCAGCTAGATACACTTACTACGCGCGAAAGTGGCTGATTTAATAAAGAAGTTGTCGCGTATGTGAGAAAGCGAGCGAGAGATAAAACATTCAACCTGAATGAAATAATATCGTCTCGCGCGTGTTACGACATGTTCGTTTTCTTTGAAATATACGAGGACGAGGTAATAAAATTATATATCTGGTGATAAAAAAAATTCCGATAAATCAGAATGTTTCGCGAGATACTTCGAGATTGCTTCTTCGTTTTCCGAGCGTAAAAAAAAAAGAAAAAAACGCGGAAGACAGGCGGAGATTTGATTCTTCTTCCGACGAAATCCAACGCCGATGCGTCGGCTTTCGGTTCGTGCATGATACATTTATTGATCCTGTGGCATCAAACGTTTACGAGTTGCTCTTTGAGGGCGAAGATGAAAGCACTGACGCTCGACAAGTGCACGCTGGCTTAAGCGCTCCTCTATTTCTGCTCGCGCCTTTGATGCGCATTATCAGGCCTTCTTCTTTTTTTTTTATTTTTTTATTTTTTTTTATTTTTTTTATTCGGGCGTCCGATATATCCGTGACCCTTTCAGACTTAACGGCATGCCGATACACCACGGCCGAAACCGCCCGCAGTTTTAATCCGTTTTGAAACTGTTTAGGACACGCTTTAGTTTTTTAATAAAGAATCATTTTTATAAAATTAAACGCAATTTCCCGAATACGACGGTACGTACTGAAAATATAAATCACTAAACTCACGGATATATGTAAATGTAGAAATCGGGCGGAGCAATTTTTTAGAACGTTTCCTCGCACTTTCGATACCGAGAGCCAATCCTTGCAAAATTCATCGAAGTCGAGATCCGTGTAGTGAGGAAAATGGAAAATCCCCGTGATATCCCCGTGACCGACTACCTTATAAGCACGAGAACGATAAAAGGGGAACCCCGGTTTCGCTAAGTCCCGCAGGGCGCTTTTTATCGAGTCATGCCCGAGATTTCTGAGATGCTCGTAAACCTCACCCTCCGGGACATCATTCCCTTACCTACTACGGAGGTAGGGTTCGCGAAATAATCGGCATTCAACAGCCACGACGCTGAACTCGTCATGTCTGTAATGCAGTCTCGTCGACACTGCTATGACATTGGCTCGCGCACCATATAAATTGAACATCGAAACGATGACCCTTGCGGGATTTAGAGCTGAGGAGGCTTACGAGCTTTCTTCGCTCTTTATTTAACAGTAGAAAAATGATTTCAACAACCGCATTTTGTGCCGTAAAAAATAGCGACAAGACGCAATCACCGATTTAATCAATAGTTCACATTCTTATTCTCGCGTTATAAGACTCTCATATTTGTTTGACTTTATTTTACATTAACGCCAATTTTTACCAGGATTCTAATTCGAACTGTATACAAATGTTTATATAAAAATAGAAGTGATAAAGAGTTCCGTCAAAAATTGCACACGCATGTTAATTTGCGCTTCCATCGTCTTTCCGATAGTTTTTCTAGACGATCGTCGAAGACACGTCTCAGAAGACGCTTCCTCTTGAAATGGGGATGGAAAAGGACATAATCGCGCATCTAAACCGCCCGAGCACGTAGAAATTGAATAGCGATCTAAACTCAATCGCCTCGGCCACGAGTTAGCACATTCATAGTAGTTTACCCTTCAGCTTCGCCCGCGCCTGTACTATCCCCGCGGAAGGGCTGAATAGGACGTAAAGGCGGCTATTGTGAGGCGCCATTCAATCGCCGACAACAGAAACACCATTAGGGGCAATGTACGGTGCTGCCAATTAAAATGTAGAGCGACAGCCGGAACGACCTTGTCTCGATTCACGTCGGCCATTGAACGTCGAATAGATCGAAGCGCCAAATCAGCTGATAACGCGCGTCATTAATCATCAAAAATGTACGACCTAATCTTTTTTTCGTGAGACCACTTCTTTTTCTCTCTCACTCTCTTTTTTTTCATGTCCCTCTTATTTTCCGCGCGTTTCTTTTATGCGCGGATACAATTTGTTACGAGAAGAGAAATAAAACTAGACAACATTGTATGCGATAGAGGAAATAAAGATCAACAGATGAGATTTATAGTGCGATTTAAGACCAAAAAACCTAGACAATTTTATAACCTCCCGTATTTCACATCGGCTCAAGCTCTACGCAAAACACACCGTAAAAAAAAAAAAAAACTAAAGAACTAATCAAGCGTCGCAGTTAAAATAATAACAAACAATAACATCGTGATATTCGAGAGAACTTTGATATATTGAAGCGTCGTCTTTTTTCAAGAAGCGACTCAATACGCTTTAATAGCGCGATATTTTTATGATATTTGAGATTTTTGCGTGTTACCGAACTCCCTTTCTTTATTGTAACATTTGTATTTCGGTGGAATGTTGTTCTCAAACGTTTTTCGACTGTTGAATGCCGATTTTCTCTTTCTCTATCTCTCTCTCAGTCTATGGAGTCATTATTATGTCTTCCACACATCGAGTTTCAACGAGCACTCCGACATGGATATATATATTCGCGAACAAAACGAAAATTGCAATATGGACGATTGCGGCGCGATGGGACGCAGCAACGCATAGCGAATCCGGTTGGCCGCGGGCGGTTAAATCACCGTCGTAAACCGCAATTCGCGTATTATGCCAACGCGATTCAACGGTCGAATGAGGTTGGAGGTCTCTTAGTGCGGATCTTGGGTGTACCGCACGTGCGCCGGCGAGGGATTAATTAACAAATCGTGTACCGTGCGCGGTCACGATGCGTACTGAGTGATGTCTATGCCCGCCGAAGCGGAAGCCTCAATTCTCCTGTCGCGAATTCGTCTCTCTCTCTCTCTTTCTTTCTCTCGGCAACATATTTTCCAACACGTACATACAACAACACGCGATAATATTTTTTTACATCCGATTTTGCGAAACTCAATTATTTCTTCGCGCGAGATTTTTCTCTGTGCAAAAAGAGAGAGTGCGATCGATATTTTGAAAAGTCAACTCATAATTTATTTCTCCAATCTTCGCGCGTGATTCATTGTGGCATAAGGCAATCCAATTATTCCAGAATCCCCTCAATTTATCTCGCTTCCTGAATGCGTTTCATGCTAATTTCCTGCTATTTTAAAAGAAATTCCATTGGCATTAGTCACAGTTCCTTATCGGATGATATGGTTGCGTTCTATTATATACCCGCGTATTATTATTATCGTGCGTGCGTGTGTGTGTGTGTTGCTGCAATTTTCTCTTAAAGTAAGGCTGATGAATTTGTTTCTCCTACTTTAGATCGACCGAGATACGTACATACCGACTAATGAACACAACGCAATTAAATTGATTAAAAACTTACACTTGTTATATTTGCTTTCTCACATACACTCTTGCTCCAACTTTTTAAAAAATAATAACATCAAATTCCTTTGTGTCTCATGTGTGTATGCTGATTCGTCGAAATCTCAAGAGGAACTTGAGAATCTTTCCGACCGGTGCAATTTTCCAGATTGCAATCAACGTCCGTATGTGAAAGTGCATATTTGAAAGCGCGCAACCGCAAAGAGGGTGGGGTATTAATTAATAACGCCAATATGCTTACGCGCGTTAAATTATCGAAATACGCGCGCGCGAGTAAAATTACTTTCGACAAATCGCACAAGTCAAATCAGCAGAATGACCGTAACAACGCGATTCGATTAAATAAACAAAAAAAAACCACGAGAGAGACGAGAAATGAGGGCAAACGAGGGAAGGAAAAACAGTTAAGAGAAAAATATCTATTGCGCGAATGTGTAAAACGAGGGCCGTAGTTGTGCGCAAATATTCGGCACGTACGATACATGTATACAGAGCGGCGATAAAGTAATCCACTGTCGTTATTGTTCAACTTCTACCTCACTCACTCTCTCTCTTCTCTCTCTCTCTATACAGAGAGCGCTCGCTCTCTGCTCGCTGGTTTCAGACCACTTCCGGGTTCCGCATTGTTAATAATTACCGCGAGATATTCGCGCAACCGCGGAATTTGTACACACCACATCCTCTTCTGGCGTGACATTGTTAATTACATTATTTATCGCGTAACTCGCGGAGAGATAAATGATTTTTTTAACAACTCGGTGCGGAAGACAATCTCGATAAGTACGTGACAAAAGTAACAATTAAAATTAAAAAAAGAAAAAGAAAGAAAACTACAGCGTCAAACTTTTCCAAGTTTGCTTCGCTCGTACGTAGCAAAACCAAAGTGGTCAATTTCAGCGAATTGCGACGCGAGTCAACCCACTTTTACGTTTCCCCGGTCGACGACAAGGGGTGCGGCCGTGCATTAATACGGCAAATCCTGAGAATTGCGAGAACTGACCACTTGTCCCGTCGTCCCGGATTTAAAAGCATTTCGATGTAAACAACTGTGTCTTTCGCGGCATCGACTACCTACTTTTTCTCTCATTGATGATGCACTTATTCTCCTCCCCTGTTCTGTGTCTCGTGTATCTATATATCTCGCACAGTTTGCTTCTTTAAACCTCGAAGAGTCAAGCTTAGCGAACAGTGTGAACGATATATGTACGATCGCGCACTATCACGTTACTCGCAATACGATCATGTAACAGCAAACTGCAATTTCTCTACAAATTATTTCACTACGAGATTTGAGGAAAAAACCGAGAGATTTGTTTTCGTTTCGAGGTGTAAAAAGCTATTCTTTTTCATTCTAGATTTGACAATAATTGCGATTTTATATTTAAATATCATTCTATATTTTAAAAAAGCCACGATATTTTTTAATTGTCTCTTCTTTCTCTTTTTTCTCCGCGCTTCATCTACTTTTTTTTTTTCGAGAACGAAACCGGAACGACCGCGAAATCCGCTTACCCTCTTTGTCATTCGTGGAATGAGCGACAGGAGGAGCTTTCCTCGGCAAGCAAAGTCCGGCGTCATCGGACGACGACGGTATAAAGAGCGTATCGTTATAGTCGTCAGGCAGGAAACTTTGGTATTTTGCTTTATACTTCGGCGTAGGAGGAAGGAGACTCTACATCGTCCCCAAGAAAAGGCAGAGAATAATCACTGAGCCCGGCCCCCGAAGGGCGCATCATTGTACCGAGTTCAGCGAAAAACTACCCTCCCCATTCTAACGCGTCAAGGTAAAGAGCCGCAGTTTAGAACGTCGCTCGCACAATAATGTATCTCCCTTTATCGCCTCTTCAAATCTGAAATTTCTTCTACGCCCGAAACACTCGCCCGTTTGTCAACCCAAAAATATTTGCGCGACAAAAATAAAACAAAAAGATTGTTCTGCATATTTAAAATTACACATTCTTAATTTTTTTTACACTCGCTAATGTACACGCGACGTGATAATCTTTCACCGTGTTAATTAGCGTGCATTAGCGAGAGTATCGACAAACGCTTCGAGAGAGAAATGGTAATGAGTTATCGATATATTCTAAAACCATCGATAGATAATTGATTAGAAAGTTTCGCGCTTAGTTTTTTGTTACTCATTAAACATTATCGAATTTCACCAAGTCATTTCGATGTGAAAAACGGTAAATGCGCTTTTTTATTTTTATTAGAAAATATTGATCTTTTTGCCGTCGCGCGCGCGCGCGCGCGTCAAAAATAGCAACACACAGAAAACTTACGTTCTGAAAATATCAATTCTTGGCTGGAAAATATTTATCTTTCTCATTCGCGAGTACATCTCTCTTTCTCGCTCTCGTCGCAGATACACGCTCGCGATATTAAAAAGATATTAGATGTCTCGGGCGGAGCTGTAAAACCGTGCCACATCCTAAGAGATGGAGATTGTATTTCAGATAACGATGAATTTTACACCACGAATGTGATATATAGGTCAGCGAAAAAGGGAAGGTGTGAAGGTGATGGAGATAAAACTCTATGGATGGATTATTGTTCGCGAGCCGACGATTATCTCGCGTGACATTGCATTATTCCAATTTTTTTTTCGCGTCCACGCAGGTGCGAAGTTTGAAAACAACCTCAATTTCAAGCGGCGCTCTCTCTCACAATCAAATTCGGCAAAAATATTGTCGAAGTCCGGCTTTTAATTATTTATACGATAAAAATCCTTACGTCAGACGATTGAACAAAAATAAACATGACATGAATTTGAGCTAAAAAAAAAAGTAAAATTATCATTCTGAATAATATTGAGAAATGTCCACAATCCAAACGCAAATATAATACACGTAAACAATAACAACTCTCTCCATTGGACATACGCGATCGATGTGTGATGATCACGAAGCGACAGCTCGAAATAAAAAAAAAAAAAAAAGAATCACGAATGGCAATCGAGCTGAAGGGATGAAAGAAAGATAGATGGATAGATAGACGGAGCAAGAGTGAGGAAGAGGGTAAGAGACAGAGGCAAGTCTTGCTGGACGGCTGCCACAAGACGCTTCGAAAGTAACGATCTCGTTATCGTTCCGCCTCGAGAAGCGAAGGACTTAAGATAATAAGTTTGTATGGAAGGGTGGAGAGTCCTCTTAATAAGAAACCGGAGCGCTTTGCGCGCGCGTGCAAGGGAGGGAATTGCGCGCCCGCTTACTTCTCTTTCTACCGTTATCCGCGCGTCAGACCACTCAACTTATTAATTCCATTAATATTTCTTTCATGCGATTTGACGCACCGACGCGATGAGATTATTAAAAGCCCGCGCGGAGAAGCCGTGATATTCTCGGGAACTTTGTCCTCATTACACGCCACGCGGTACTTACTTAAAAACCCTAAACCCACCCTCTCTCTCTCTCTCTCTCTCGAATATACAGTTCGGAATAACTGCAGTTCGGGGATAGAGGAAAGGATAAAAATTTTATATTTTGGAATTAAATAAAAGACACTTAACCGGACGAACGCGAACACGCATAAAATAATTCCAATGCGCGGATTCGCTTTTATTTTAGGAAAAAAAAAATTTTTTAATAAAACAAACAGACATCACTACCGTATTCACTATGTATCCGTGATTTATTTGCAAATTATCCGCCTGCCAGTAAATCCAGCGAATTAGTTCAGCTGACATAAAGCTAAAAATTAATTTCGCTCGGCAAAATAAAATATTGCAGATTTTATAATCAAGTGAAAATTTACCCAATTCACTTCCAGTAAATACGTCGAATGAATCATGCAAACTACCAGGAAAATTAATCAGAGAAATGACATTTCTGCCGAGAGAAATTATCCGTTATCGTTGTTATTTTCAACAATTGTGAACTTTAAACAATAAGAGACTCTCGTGTCTCTTATTAATTGTAATTTTCTAAAAGGAGCAATATATAGTAAGACAATTGAAATTTGACAACAAAATACAAAAACTGACTCGTTTCATTACTTATGAATGCGAGTCATTTGTGTAAAGTCGCTTTAGACATCATAGATACAATCTCGAGAATAGATGGTGTGTAGTCCCACCCTATCGCTACATCAGATATACGGACGAAAAGTCGAGAAAGATTATGAATACAACGGCGGATGTCGCGCGGACAAACCGGAGGAGACGAACTTGTCCGCTGTCATCTCCGTGAAACATTTCGGTCACTGCACATTGTTGCGAGGAGTGCACAGGCGAGAGGAACCAGGAGAGATGAAGTGTGAGAAGGGGGACTAAGAGGTGGAGAAGAAGAAGAGAAGGAGGAGGAGGAGGAGGAAGAGGGGCGGGGAGGGGGAGAGAAATAGAGAGACAGAGAGGGAGGAAATATCCGACACCCCGGTTGGCTGGTCCGCCTCTGTCCGACGGATGACGTCCACGATCAAGCTCCACCCACACACATGCCCCCAGCCACCGCACACGTAGCCACACATACACCCACGCATTCGTATACGCACGCGTACCCACACTCATGCACACACATACGTACGTAAACGCACAAGCGGTTCTATATCATTCAGCACGTCGCGCGCGCGCAACATCCGCGGCACTCGCAGACTCGCGAGCTCTTCGAGATTCGACGGGAAAACTAGATCTGTCCCCGATCTCGGAGATGGCTCGCGCGGAAGAAGTAAAATTGCGGGCACCGTACCTTCTCAGGGGTGATGAGTGGCGTGATGTACGTAGTGACCGCCGTTGTGTACACCTTGCGATGACCACTGGGTGAAAAAAACTTGCAGGTCACTCAGTAGCACCGAGCGGTGTACCGAGTGCCGTGCGATAATATCGGCGGCGCGGTGGTTCTCTTCCTCCGCGGGGGAGGAACGAGGACGAAACCGTGGTTTTCGATCAACCGGATCCCGACCGAGAGAGCGACTGCGAGCGACGAATTTGCGCCTCGTCGAGCACACACGCGCGTATGTGTGTGTGTATGTACCTGTTGTCCGTGCGAGATCGATTGGTGCAACACGTAAGACGAATTCTCACTACCGTGGATATTCTCACTGACAGGTCGGGTATATATTATACTCTCTGGAGGATCTCGTCGTGCAGCTTTTCACGATGATGCTCGTTGCAACGGGTTAAATCGACCGCGACAAATGTAGACCATTGATCGACCAGGATCCTTGCAACAATTTTTTCACAACTCTTGTCACACCAAATTCAGATCTAGATATACCGAAGACGACGGTTAACTGGTACTCGCGCGCTTGACGTACACTTTTTTTTTCTTTGTTTCACGCGATGACACTCGAAACTAGATCGTTGAGTTTCCAGCGAGGGATGTTGTGCGAGAACAGATGCGGGGTGTTGCAAAATCGAGAATGCTGTAGGCGCGCGTGTGTGTATTCTCCCTCTTCAAGTTTCCTTCTCGGATCGCGGGGCTTCTGTCTGGCCGAAGTAGAAGCAGCAACGTTGTGTCAGACGACTTGTCGTTTATCCACCGTTGTTGTCACGTCACGGGGGAGGAGCGATCAAGAACACTCGGACAGACGGAGAGGAAGAGAGAAAGAGGGAGAGAAATCGACTTGCACACAGGCAGGTGGTCGTCGTCGCGCTCTTCGTCGCCGTACGTCGGGTTCAATGCTGCACGGTGTGACGCCGAGAACAGAATGGGGCGATCGTGAAGGCCCGGGCAGTGAAGCCGTAGCGAGGGGAGGTGGAGAGGTGCCGCGCGGGTGGCACCGGAGTGGGGTGTCAGATAGAGGGGCGAGTGAGTATTCCAGGAAGGGGTCCCTTCATCCCGCTCTTTTACGTCCTCCGCCCTCAAGCGAGCGCTACCCCTTCGAGGCGCGCAGGCGCCCCCGGGGCGCTGCCGTCGCTCGAGGGGAGTGCGTTTCCAGATGAAGATGAAGGGAGAGCGATTTGAAGAGGAGAGGGGTGAAGAACGCACGGGTGAGAGAGAGAGAGAGAGAGAAAGGGAGAGAGAGAGAAAGAGAGTGAATGATAAGGCGAGAAAGAGAGAGAGAGAGAGACAGAGGGGAAGAAAGGGGAGAACGCAAGCTCTTCTCCTTCTCGCGCGCTCGCTTCCTTCCTTCCTTCACCAGCAGCACACCCCAGCATCGACCGACGCGCCACGCTGCTCCGAGCTGTTCGTTCCCTCGCCTCCCACCTCTGCCCACAAACCTTCTCGCCACGCAGACCCAACGGGAATACTTAATGCCAGGAGAGAGACTGACTGCCTGACTGCCTGCGCCAAGCTACGCTCGCTTGACGGCGGGATGGCAGCGGCGAGGGAGGCCAGCACACGGAAGTGGAGAGGCTCGCGCGAACCGCCGGATGTTGCTTGCGAGTCTTGCGGCTACTTGTTACGCGTCCACCGACTACTCACAGATAACAACGAGTAGGAACGATGTTGTCCCAGATATAAATGTCAAATATCCATACATTTATATTAAATGTGTCATCACACAGATTTGCTCAGCTATTTCTATAATGTGTGTACCGCATATGTTACTCTTTATGAAGAGAGACTGACAGATTTATTTACATAAAAACCACTTATTTTCTACGCGCGGAACTATTTGAAAAAAAGTTTCAAACACACATGATATTTACGTAATTTTTAACTCGAAAACGTCTCTTATTAGATTATTTACAAATACACACGTACTGGTCGCTGGAATGAAGGTGCAAGAGACATCCAATCTGTTCGATATTCTATCGACAGCTGCCAAGATAACGCAACAGCTATGACCTACCGTCCAAGTAGTAGCCGCCGTTCTCGAACCCCCGCTTCCGAACGGGAGCGCCTGGTCCGGCTAATATTGACCACTACTACTCCCATCGCATTCCGAAGCCAACTATTTCCTCGACTCCGGTGCCTGGCTCTGGCCGGAAGCCAGGCTCTCCTCTCTCTCTCTCTC
>QVNV01026170.1:0-11718 GCA_014825455.1 Pseudomyrmex pallidus | reverse complement strand
TTCTTATTTGAAAATTTGTTTCGTTTGTCTATTTCCCGCGGGCAAGTAATTTGAGAAGCAATTATTTCGAAATCTTATCTTAGCGTTAATGAATATAAATTAACGATCCGTGTTGGTCCGAAAAGTCACTCAAGTTTCCGACGATCGGCGTTTCGCGATAATCGTAGATCGATAATAGATATACGATCAAGATTGCACGTTACATTCGCGATAAGTAAAAGGAAAGTCGATTCGACTGTGATCGATGTGCGACCCGTAAAACGACCATCGGATTCGAGCCGCGCCTTCTCGCTCGTGTAAGTAAGTATACTACATCGCGTAACCAGGCCGCGTTCACTTCATTTCTCGCGATAATCGCCGAACGAGAATATATTTCAATTGTTCTCTATCATCGCGTTATGTTGCGATATTGCGAGCTGTAAACTCCATAACCAATCGTATATAAAAAAAAAAAAAGTAATTGAGAATAATAAGCTATTTATTATTGCGATAATCGATTCATTATTTCTCTTTCTCTTTTCCCTCGCAGCACCTTGTACACACATGTCGAAGCTATGCCATTTCATCCGCACGTGTGTAATATCGTGTATCGCGTTCGGAGCTCCGAGATGCAAATACGAGGGCGCGATGTTCGCGGATTAATACCGCGTGCAACTCAAGTCAGGCGTGCATTTCCGGCGAGAATTTATCCTTGCCTATTGAGTTTCGTACGAACACGCGTTACGACAGAAATCGCGGATGCGAGGAAGCCCTCTTTGCGCGGGATCGAGGGTAAGCGAAGCTCGAGCAGCGGGTGTGTTGTTGTACCTGTTGGCACGCGACGGCTTTAAGGTCACGTTCGGTTTCGGCCCCGCGCCAATCGAGAAACTCACTCACGGAACGTGAATGGATTCGCAATTGTTCTTCGTGCGGACCTTGGGAAAAGGCAAGGTGCTCGCGATTATTCGGCCGGTTTCGTCGAATTCGCTCTTGACGTCGAGGAGAGAAAGAGAGAGAGAGAGAGAATAAACGTGCGATATTGAACATTCATACGTTCTTCAATTATTTAACGTTTGCATTTTCGCGAACTCTCGAGTGTTGCTGAACGTAAACCCGGAGAAAGAAACGTGATTGAGAGGAAAACGGAGAAATTTTTGTCTCTCTCACACACGCGTTCATTAATTTTCTCGCGCGAATCAAGACCCGCGCGAACACGTTTTCTAATTATTCCCCCGCTTTACATTCTCTCGCGATCGGAAAGCAAGCGCAAATATCTCCGATCTCTCCTCGACGACGGGATGATCTGCAGG
The DNA here is from genome assembly GCA_014825455.1 of Pseudomyrmex pallidus. Lineage (NCBI taxonomy): Eukaryota > Metazoa > Arthropoda > Insecta > Hymenoptera > Formicidae > Pseudomyrmex > Pseudomyrmex pallidus. The sequence continues at coordinate 10,429 of QVNV01026170.1, read as the reverse complement.
AAATGAAACGAGAATCGCTGACATGCATAAATTATCGCGTCGACAGCGCTCGCAGCGCGCTCGATGCAATTGATGATGGACGCGGGAAGACTGCAATACACGCGGAAGACGTTCGCGCACACCGTTAACTCGCATCGCTATTCGAAATCGATCGCACGTCGTTTGACTTTTCATTGAACTGTACGTACAAGCGAAGAAACAAAAAAAAACTACGACGCGGAATGCGTTTTATTTTTTTTATTTCGGTGTTTGAATTGTCCGGATGAGAGAAAATGATGTTTCCAGGTAGTCAAAACTCAGTGCCACAGAAGGACTTGAGACTGCGCCAGACCGGAGGTCTCAGAAACTCCTCGTCCTCGGGATCGTCGCAGGACGTGCGCGACGCGACGGCCAGTCCGAGACGTCCCGTCAGCTACATCCATCCCTCTCAACTCCCGCAGAGGTGAGAGTCCTTCTAAAACCTGACTCGTCCATGACTGCGTTTCGTCATAACAAAAATACAGAACTTATATCGAGTAAATATTCAATTAGCTCATATAATTACATCTAATTGATACTAAATATCTAATTAATACTAATAATATTCGTCAGCTGTGATTTCCTTTGCGGCTTTTTTCTAGGAATTTCTTTAACGAGTTCGCATTTACTTCGTTTATTTACATTAGTTTGCATTCCTTAGGAGATCCGTCCATTATCAGTCAACGGGCTCTCTGCATTCGGATAGTCCTAGTAGTAGTAGCGTTTCTCCGGTGCCATCGCCAAGCCCCAGGGCAACTCCGCTGCCTGTCGCCAGGTGAGCAGCGAATTAATAAATTACGCTTCGCGCGAATCACGATCTCCGACTTAGGATTAATAAATTGTTGTAAACACCTCGCACCCAGCGTCGTCGCCAGCGACCGGAAAGGAAGAGCGAGCGGACTAGAGAGAGAGAGAGAAATTCCGAATTTTCAAGCGCGGCGATTTCTCGCGCATCGCCGATGTGTAAAATTCCAATCTAACGTGATGTTGTTTGCTCGTTTGGCATATTATTTAATTTTGTGTGTCTTGCATATATAAAGATCGTATACAATAACAAGTAATCCCTGTAATGATGCGCACGTATGCTGTTTGTATTTAGAGCCACGCTAATGAGAACGCTCGCTGTTAATTAGTAGCGATATATATATATATATGTATATGTCTATCTCTTTTTTTTCTTCGATGTTGTGTTGCTAGCGTGATTATTTGCGATGTTGCGCGATGATCATACGCGTGGATCGACGCGCGCATGGCGCACCTGTGTCACGAGATATTACGTTCGATGTCTCTAGATCGCCCACCGCGAGATCGAACGGGCCGCCGCAAAGCAGCCTGCGAAGAGCGAAGCGATGGTCGTCGACCGGCGATTTTACGCACTCCCCGCAGAACCAGGGAAGTAATTCCCAGCTCGTCGGCACCAGGTTAGTGCTAATGACACAAAACGTGTAACAGTAAAACGCGCTTGATTTTTTTTTGCCTGCCACTTGTTGTTGATTTTTGTTCACATTTCACACACACGCACATAACACACACACACACACAGAGAGATACGTACCTACACACATGAGTGTTTTCTCACCGCGCCACAATTTCTTCGCTTCCTCATTTCGAGCGATCGGCCGCGTTCCTTCGCCGATTCTCACGTTCCGCTGGTCAATCATTCAATTGGCGAGTAATTCGATTAGAGAAACGATCGAAATTGTCCTCGTTCTCTTTTGAAATTACGCGTCGAACCGGCGTCAAAACTTGAGAACGCTCGCCGATATCGCGCTCGATCTTTTTTTTTTTTTTTATAATCTTTTTTCTGCCCTCCCTTTCTTTCGTTCTAATTTTATTTTGTGTTTCCGCACCGCATGGTTTTCGTTCGTTATAGATTGTCCGCGTCCACCAAGTCGCTGTTCAACCTGTTCAAGCCACCGGTGATGAACAACGTCAAGCACGGGTAAATAAAGCAAGCAAGTTTATTCATAGATTAGATTAACTTTGTGTTTTTTTAATCCTCCTTTTGGCTTTTCTCGCACTCTCTTCAGACCTAAAACTTTGCCCGCGCGAAATCGCACGTGTGCACGTCCCGCCGCGCGTTTGCACGTGCACGCGCGCGCGCGCGCGCCACGAGCCTTTACAGGAAGCAATTTCGTTTCCCTCCGCAGGTGAGCGCGGTAAAGAGACCCGCTGAAAACGGGATGTTAAACGCACGTGTAATATTTCCTGCGGCTTATCGCCGTGATATATCTGTCGTGTCACACGATCTGCGCGCGCGATACGCGATCGGAGGCGGTTAAGTCCCGATCGTCTCGCCGATCGTGAAAGTGAATCGCGGTTCGCCACGATAAAACGAGCAAACGAGCTGGAAGTTTCGCGAAGGTAATAAATAATTTCGCAAATTTTTTTAAGAAGGCTGAGGATATTAAAATATTTAATTTGTTCCCGAGACGTCAGCGACGCAGCGATTGGACGCTCGTCGATTGTAGAATTCTGAGAAAAAGTGCTTGTGTAATTTTTCTCGGAGTTTAGAAATTGTTGTTCTCTCGATTAGAACATGAATATTTTTGCAAACAAATTAAAAAAACTCTTGTTCAAAAAATTACGCTAACTATGGCTTCGCGCGTTATTCCCTCGCTGTTAAAATAATATCTCGCAATTCTCTCGAAAGCGCCGTACATATCTGCAAAAGTTCCACAACTCACACCAAGTTTGCTTTCGCACCAACGCTAATTTTCAACGCTTTCCGTACATATATAGTCGATCGTGCGGTTGCAACACAAAAGCCCGTTAAACGGGTTAGTTACCGTGCGTCACGGCGTTTTCACGTATAGCACCGGCACGTATTATCACCGCACTCTGGCATGAGCCGTTAATTATCGTGATACGCGTTACTTTCGACCTTCGACCTGCGAAGCATGCAAATGCCGACGGCGCCGATGCGCCGTAGCGTGTTCTCGCAGCCGACAACAACTTGGCAAAAATTCAACTCAAACGGGCGTGCGTCCCCCTTTCCGATGCGATGGCGCGCGCGAGAGAGAAAGCTGCGTTTTTTTTTTTTTAATTTAAATGTCACGGAATTATACTGCGTCGCAATTAAATTCGAAGTTGTTCGCTTTGATTGATCTCACATCAGAAACATCCAATTTCGTTATTTGCGAACGAAATTTACAAAAGTATCCGTAAACGCGCGAGTTCTTAATATTTGTGTTATTTATGCAGTTTTTTGATATTATATACGCGATCGCGTGGGCGCTTTCAGAGACTGCGTTTCATTTTTTATTTTTTGCCGACGTTTCCGGCGTGCTCGCGACGCCGTGACCGTCGTGCGCACCAGGAAACGCGGCACGCACGGTTGTGCAACAGCAGGAATCGCGATTCACTTTCTTCGGTAACGCAATCGCGCGCTTCGCACTGGGACGTTAAATGAGCCGTTAACCACGTGGTCGGTCCGTGGTCTTTTCGTACCTGTTGCCTACCAGCGTCATAACAAATCGTCAAAAATGCATTCGGAAGTGCTCGCTAACCGTGCGCTCGTTGCGATATCGCGAGGCGAACACGAGACGAGCTTCATTTGAATTTATCGATTCGAGGGGAATGTGCCGCGAACAAGCCGATTTGTTTTTGAACGGGGCGTGGGAAAGACTTGATGAAATGATTTTTGTCGCGTCGTTATTTGTTTTGGTCACTCGTTACGAATATTAATCGATCGATTTTGATTAGATACAATAAAGTGTGAAAAGTCTCCGAGTCTTTACTGTGAGAAACAGGATTTTGGTCAAGGTTTTTTTGCTTTTCCGCTCCGTTTTGCATTAAATTGATTCGCTTTGCGATTCGCGTTGCATGACGTCTGTTTCTCGAGTGGCGCTTCTCTCTCGCGCTATAAAAATTATACAAAAAAAATAAATAAATAAATAAATAAGCAATAAAAGATTACACGCTGAGATAACATAAATTTCGAAATTAACGAAGTAAAAATTGGTTCTTAGGGTATACATTTTATTACACAAGATGTTGGCACAATTAAAAAATTTAAAAATATCACTCAACGATTAATTTCACGACTTTACGAGGCGACTCTCCTCGCTCCCAATATTGTGAAACGAGTCCAGAAACCTTGATCAGCACCTGAGACAAGTAGACATCGCAATATTTGTAGGAATCGAAAATATATACATTTCTGTTGAAACATGTTCTCGAATATTCAAATTTAACGACTGAAAATTCTCATAACGTGAGATTTTGTTGCGCGACTTCTAATGAAAAAAATTTTTCTCTTTTCCCTACTCGATGTATTGATTGTTGACGAGTCGAATTCAAACAACGAAACAACAATCAACGATCAAAGATGTTGAAAAGCAATCGTCGATGAGAGAGAAGACGCCTGAAAAGATTACGTGCTCCGAAACGGACTGAGTATCGCTGACAGTCATTAAAGAGAGAGAATAGGCTTTTATATTTAATTAATTAAGCTGTGAGTATATTTCGACAAATAATTTCTTTTATTGAAATAAACAAATCCGACTCTAAGAGGATCCTACGTATTAAAGAGAAAAGAATATAAAATGACGTAACCGAGCGCGCGACGCAACACGCTTCGCGGAGTAATAAAGCCGAACTCATTTGCCGGCGTGAGTCACTCGTCGCGTTTACCGGACCTCATCGACACGGAAAGTCTGTGAATTCTCTCGTCAGTGTAGCGCGAGCGACGCGATCAGAAAGTGCGTCAAGCGAAGTCGTGAAACGGACATCGCGAAACTCACCTGTGGGAATTCGCACGGAGCGCGAAAAAAAAAACTAGCCGCTCCTCATTGTCGATTTTCAACGACACACGTGAGAAGAACTTCAGTTCTTCATGCGGAAGAATCTGATTAGCACGCGAGTGTGTGTCTCGACGTGAAGCTAGTTTTCTATTGTAGAATTTTTTCGGATCTTTGAAACACACAAAAAGCAGTAAGTCCAGTGTTTTTTTACTTAAATTAAAAATGTATTAAAATTAAAATCTCGCATTATAAACATAATTTAAAATTAATTAATAAGAATTTTTTATGATCTTCCGTTTGAAACAAAAAACTAAGTAAAGCAAATGTGACGTGCGTACCTCTGGGACATATGTTACCTGACTGAAGATGATACAGTAAGAAGGTCCCGAGGTAATGATGAAAAAAAATCAGACTGTAAAGCGAGCGATTTCTTTTCGCAGCACCAGAGATATGCAGTACAACGAAGAGGAAGGCACCGTCCGCATGTATCTGCGCGGCCGGCCGGTCCTTCTGTACGTACCGACGCCGATGCTGGAATCCTACGATCTTCACAAGGTTAGCACACCGCCTCAGAGCAAATTGAAGCTCGACTGGGTCTACGGATACCGGGGCCGGGATTGCCGTAGTAATTTACACCTGCTGCCGACCGGCGAGATAGTGTACTTCGTCGCGGCGGTCGTTGTTCTGTACAACATGGAGGAGCACAGCCAGAGGCATTACCTGGGTCACACGGACGATGTCAAGTGGTGAGTGAAAAGACTTGTATTCAGCATTTCCCGGATAGCAACTTCTATTTTCGCGCGCGAACATTTTGCAGTCTATTTCATCTATCAGAAAAAAAAGCAAAAACTTTCCGATTAAATTGTCGCCTCGGCTTCACAAATCGACGACTCTTATCGAGGAAAATATTATATTTTGCAATTCAAGAAATTCTTTTTATATCTAATTGCTTGTAAAGTTTTTTTTAATTGTAAAATTATGAGCAACATGGCGCGTTCTTTCTCTCGTTACAGCATAGCGATTCACCCCAACAAATTGGTTGTCGCAACGGGACAAGTATGCGGAACGGATCGTCGAGACGCTATGGTAAAAAAATTGAAAACTTATCAATCATACATAATATATTCGCATTAAACAACGCAATTGATCAACATTCGTAATTGCGACCTGTTTTTTTTTTTTTTATTTCAGCCGCACATCCGGATATGGAATTCCGTGAGTCTGACGACTCTCAGCGTGATCGGCAACGGCGAATTCGACGGCTCGATTTGCTGCCTGTCGTTCTCCAAGGCCGACGGCGGAAACTATTTGTGCGCGATTGACGAGACGTCCGATCACAACATATCGATCTGGGATTGGCAGAAGAGCGATCGCGGCAGCAAAATGACCGAAACAAAGGTAATACGGGATCGGGAGAATTCTCGCGCGACACACACACACACCGTGAATTCGTCGACACTTACATCCTGCCTAGTCCGCACCGGAAACGAGCCATTTAACGGCCGATGAAACTTCGCTGATTACAGTGTTCCGTCGACACGGTGGTTTGCGCCGAGTGGCATCCGCTGGAACGTAACCAGATCGTCTCCTGCGGAAAAGGACACGTGTCCTTCTGGTCCCTGGACAACGGCGGCATGTTGTACAAGCGTATGGGCATCTTCGAGAGCAGGGACAAGCCCAGGTACGTCACATGCGTCGCGTTCAATCAAAACGGCGACGTTCTCACCGGCGACAGCAACGGAACCGTCATCGTTTGGGCACGAGGTACAATCTCTTCATCTAATAATTTGAGTTTTCCTTCTACTTTTCTATAGTTTGCTTTTTATATGTTTTTTTTCATATTTATCGTTTTATATTGTAATTTTAGGCACTAACACGATCGCGAGAGTGGTGAGAAATCTCCACGAGGGTTCCATTTTCTCCATATGCGTTCTCAAGAACGGCAACATCATCACCGGAGGCGGCAAAGACGGCAGAATTGTGTACTTCGACTCGTCGCTGAATCTAGCTGGATCCGAAGCTCAGGCAAGTCGAGCAAAACAATCAGTCTTTCAAAGAGAAATGTACATTCGCGCAACTTTGTCAACTCAGAATTTTGTAAGGAAGAGTGAAAAGAGTTTTATTTTCAATAGATCGAAGATCATTTCGGAGGAATCAGAACGCTGTCGGAGGGAAGAGGCAGCCAGCTGTTGGTCGGCACTACGAGAAACTGCATTCTAGTTGGCGACATGGAGATGGGTTTCAATCCGGCCATGTTGGGCCACGCCGAGGAAGTTTGGGGACTCGCGGCTCATCCAACTTTGCCACAATTCGCGACCGCGGGACACGACAGGTTGTTGCAGATGTGGGACAGTCTGAGCCACACTGTGGTCTGGAGCAAAGACATCGGGGTATGTAGTTTACAATCCCTCGACGGAAGGAAGAAAATAAACACGTCCGGGAAATTGACAAAATAAAAATTCAAATAAGTAGAATAAATAAATTAACTTGCGTGTAATTTTCTCTTGCGTGTTTTTCAGGAACAAGCGCAAAGCATTGCGTTTTCACCGGACGGCAGTATCATAGTCGTCGGTTGCGTGTCCGGGAAATGGTTGGCGATTGATAGCGAGACGCGAGAATTGTACACGCATCACAGCGATGGTTCCGAACCTATTCAGGTACGCGTGTTTAGAATTTATTGCATATATTTATTTAAAAAAATGCGTTGATATTAATTTCTATTAAAAATGTTTTACCAACAGAACAAAACTCTGTCTTTTTAGGTGGTTCAATTTTCTCCCGATGGTTCTTTGCTCGCACTCGGTTCGAGAGATAATTATATTTATATTTATCAAGTGAACGACGACGCGACCAAGTACAGCCGAGTTGGAAGATGCATGGTAAGTTTTGTAAAAATTAACAAACAGCCGCTGTGCGAGATTATTTCGTATTTCGTTTCAGCATCAGTTGTTGGAATTCATAGGCCAATTAGTTAAAATCTTTTTGTGCCTCTACTTACCAGTGTAACAAAAGTAGAACATCTACAAGTGTAGAATCATCTACATATTCACAATCTATCATGTTAATTGTTTAAAAAAATACTTTCTTGTTAAAAACAAGTCGCACATATTGCTACAAAATAAAATTGTTCAGATAGCGATCAAAGATTTGTGAATATACAACGAAACATTTTCTGCAATTGCTTGACATGAAAATATAACAAAGTGTGTAAAGCTTTGTCAGTAAGTTAATCTCGCAAATATGACGCAGAGAGCCTGACGATACTCAACATACGATTCTTTTCCATTTCTAGCCAAAGCGGATTCGAAGGCACGGAGTAAGACTTGTGTTTCGGTCACTCGAAAAAAAAAAAAAACAAAAACCGTAAACGAGACGTCGCGTTGCGTGCGAAATTGCTCTTAAACGTAGTATCTGAATTTTGTAAAAAACAAGAAAAAAACAAATTACAAGAACGCAACACGATGTGTCAAATTTTATTCTCTCACGATCTTAGAAACGTACATTTCATACAATTGCGTAGCTAAAAATTCATATCTACTTATTTGGCACTACAGCACGCACGTTGAACACTGGCTTGCATATGTATAGTACCGCAATGTACGATAGACGAATAGAATTGTACAAGTACATACAACACTGATTATTTAGTACTTTTTTTCATAGCTAGCAGCAAAAACAAAAACGCAAGAACGCTCGCAAATAATTTATTTACAATAATATAACATTTACATACACACGATAACGCGCGCCTATTTACACACGGACGTTATTTTTATTTTAGGGACATTCGAGTTTCATAACTCACCTGGACTGGTCCGTGGACGGTCAGTATCTGCGCAGCAACAGTGGGGACTACGAGCTGCTCTACTGTGAGTCAAGTTGCTTCGAGTAATTTTTCTGTCGATCATAATACGCGACATTTGTAAATTTTTTTTTTTTTATAAAATCGCAGGGAACCCCGGCGTGTGTCGTCAAATTCCGCAGGCCTCTCTGCTAAGAAACGTCGACTGGTCGACACACACCTGCGTGATATCGTTCGAGACGATAGGCATCTGGCCGGAGGGCGCAGACGGGACCGACGTGAACAATTGCACCCGAAGCGGCGACGGCAAGCTCCTGGCCACCGGCGACGACTTCGGCAAGGTCAAACTCTTCTCTCATCCGGCGTGTCAGCCGAAGGTAACTTGGCATGATATATAAAGTAGGAAGGAAGGGGGATGAAATAGAAAAGCCGAGAGATTTTAATATGAGAAAATTTCCATCTTGAAAAAGTTGGAAGTTAAAATTCAACGTAAAAATTTCTTGGCATCGTTTCAACTGGCTCTGTCAGAGACCGCGTATTTTTTCTTTCTCCTATCCAGCAAAACCTATTTTTAAAAAGTGTCATAACATATGTAACAAACATCTGTTGTGCATTGAGAAGTTACAGTTCTGTTTTTATTTATTTATTTTTACTTTTTATTGCAGTCATTATATCATTCCTACGGCGGCCACTCGAGCCACGTGACGAACGTCTCATTTCTCCAAGACGATTCCAGACTGGTGTCGACCGGCGGCGCCGACACAAGCGTTCTGCAGTGGATAGTGAATTAAAAAATCCGAATTGCCCGGAGCGAACGATTCTCACAAGTGCACTTCACAAGATCGAGCTGAGGAAGAGAAAAAGACTATTTGTCGCGTCGCGCTGTGAAAATCATTGTTTTACCGCACGATCTACTTAATTAAATCGCGACGAGCGTCGCGCGACTACTATCCCCGAAAAAATCAAATCGATGCTGCGTTGAATTTCTCGAAAATAACATCGATCGTTCGCTACGCGGCAGGGCTCCGATCGCCAAGATTTCATTTGTTCAGATCGAATTGTATAAACTTTTCAAAGAATCAAGACAATTGGGATCCGCGCAAAAACTTTTCCATACAAACGCGAGATCCGAACAAATCGAGCAATCTGTGCAACAGTCAATCCGGAAAAAAAAAAAAAAAATGAAATTCTGGCAAACGGGATCCTCCCGTTCGCTGCATATATGATCTATACTTTGCTAACTGCGACGAACATTACGACGGCTCTTGTTCTTAAAAGTGACTCCACCTGTTTAAAGGTGCGATCAACTTTTTGACACACGCCTTGATTTTCTTACAATTATTTTTAATCTACAGAACGCAGATGTTCGAATGTGTTTTCGTACGTAAAAATGCAACTCGTCGCACTCGTGTTTGTGTGTTTGTGTGTGTGCAAATGCGTGCGCTTTCTTACTCTCGAAGTTATATGCAATGGCACATACACCGCGATTCCTTCTTTTTGCACAGCCTTACACAAAAGTTAGCTTGTTCCCGTCGACCAATTTTTGACACAGCTGTTCATGGAGCAACGTGACTTTTTCTCTCAAGACTTCCGAGACTCACTTGCTCTATCCGGAATATCCCGGACTCGGAAGTAGTAGTTTCAACAACGAGTCTCATAACGACGAGTTTTTGTATTTTTTTTTCTTATAACTAAAAATTGTGCTTGTCCGATTTTTATACAAAAAAAAAGGCTTTCTTTTGTTTTGACATTTGACAATCGTGGGAGACAGTCAAATGAGCGACAGGAAAAAAAATGTCGGTCTTACTTTCCGTTTACATGTACAAGCTCCACGATTGATCTTTAAACGTTTTTGTTTTTTTCA
>QVNV01026169.1:0-11721 GCA_014825455.1 Pseudomyrmex pallidus | reverse complement strand
TCGGTTACAGGAAATAATACTGTCTATTTCTTATTGGCTAGAGGTATTAGTATGATTATTTAATATATATATACATATAAAAACAAAGAGACATGGGTATAATAAGATATATCTTACAGTCCTTAATATACTAATGTCCACGGACGTGACACTATAAAAGTTCCTCATAGTCTGGAACCATTCATTAAATGTATAGGAAATAAACTTAACAATATTCAAGGATATATTAGCAAACGGTTACAAGCCGAAAAAATTGTACGTTGGTGCATGTATGTTAGAAACAATTACATTCGGAATATCTACAAAGTATTAGGTGTGCTCAAACAAAAATCGGAAGTATGTTTGACTTCTGGTGAAAGAATGTTCAAAACTTGATGACAAAGTACTTGCGTTATGTGGAATGTCTAGACATACTGCTTCATTTGAAAGTTTATTTTCTGGAATCTACATATAATACAAACATTTTGCCAAATCTTTAATGATAAATACAAAAGGACAAGTTGTAAATGTGTTACCTTTGATAGCAGCACAATAAGATTATATCTACTATATCTACTTATCTATATACTATACTTACTATGAGACTGTAATAGAAAGTTACCAAAAGCTTCTTAAGATCATAAACAAATGTACTTTAAAAAATGTACACCACTTAATAGAATGTATTCATGAATGTACAATAAAAATTTCAAATATGAAATTAGGTCACACACATAGTTGTTATAACAATCCAACTTTTTGTAAAGCGATGTCTCTTCAAATTTAATTGTTATCTTTACATTTTCCAAATGTAAGATATATTAGGCGTTTACTTTACCGACTTATAGATTTTTATCAAAAAATGTTACATTTAGATATGGCATTATCCTGTGCTGACGTAGATACGTTGAATGAAATTGTTGCTTCAGCGCAAGAAAAAGCAGTGTTACGTCCCGGTCGGTCGCGGCTAATAAAACTTACAAAACCAATTTACGCGAACGGATTCTGACCGGTGTTACCGCAATATTTCGGGTAATACCCCGGGATCGCCTGCGGATGGTTACTTGTTTCAACATAGGAAAAATTATGACATACGCGATCTCCCGACCAGATATATACCGTGGGGTCATAAAGGTTTCTTGAGCCGACAAGATTCGCGTGGCACACAACATGTGCGTGTTTACTAATGCACTCGACGCAATCGAGCAGGCATTGATATTTTACTAGGCTTATATGATAGAGCTGGCACTGACAATCGGCGTGCCTATTGCCTACTTCGAGTCCGTGGCTTCCTAGGATGCGACGGATGTGGTGCGGAACATTAGTGTCGTTACACCGTTCACACAATACGTAAGATCGTTCGTTCGAGTTAGCTGGTGGTTGGAAATGAAATAGTCGACTTGAGCGGCAACGAGTAGAGATGAATTGCCTCATTGAATCCAATGGCACAACGCCGGTATGGTGTAAATAAGGAAAAATCATGCAGCGGTGAAGGCTAGTCGGAATCGCTGTGTAACGGTTGTGATTCACAGAAATCACAATCTGCCGCTAATTGAGCTCGCGCGGTATGTATTCCGCACCGGCAACAGATCATAAAACCGATTTTAATAGAATTATGTATTACTGGAGCGTGGTAATTTAATTTGTATCGCAATTTGTTACATTAAAACGTCGTGGCACAGAATGAGCAATACACGTTATCCGTCCAGACACGAATTACTGCGTGCACGCGTTTGCAAATAAATTGGAGAGAATTCATGTATTATGCTATAAAACAGTCTTCGTTTATGTAGGTTACCACCGTAAGGTTACTAATATCGTAAAATTGACGGGCGCGTTCTGACAGAAAGGTCGGATATTCTACGCGGCACAAGTTGCACTCGTCTATTCTCCGGAATTCAGCTAAATCGCTATCAAAGTTATAACACGTAATGCGAGTACGACGCGTTCCAATTGCGAAACCGTGTCTACGGATCAACACGAATCTAGAGGGACTACCCACTTGGATAGCGCACGTTTTGCAGAATATCCTGTTATCCTCGGGGTTACAGAATCCAAGTCTTATTCGACGACAACGACTGAGACTGTGTCTGTGTGAATAATCGACTACAGGAAGAAAGGCAAAGACTTATGTCTGATTATACACATTTATTTAATAGATAGTTACAACGGAAGGAGCGAAAATAATGTTACACATCAACTTTTGTTTGTATAGGTGTGGTACCGCAGATCGTTTGGCAACGTCACTGTATAATACCAGTGGATAGTGTCCACTGAAATCAAAGGTTCCCAGCGTCAAATCTCTTTTTTTTCGCGAAGCTCCACGTTACTAGTTACTACCAGAATTCTCGCGTCTAGAGCACTAGGAGAATGTTTGCGCGTTTCTTCGATCCAGGCTAATACATGTCGCCAACGCTGTGCGCGCCAGTCTCCGCGATGCCAACTCGTAGCTTTTTTTGGCATCTACAAGTACGCGGTTGAATTAATCACTGAAACGTCGGTTATTTAATAATTTACAGACCACTCCTGAAAGAAATATGATGAGTATAATACCTTGAGCGGATACGCAGGTAAAGCGCCATTCTTCTCTCGGCACACTCAAATAACCATCGTATAGCGTCTACCGCAATGGCGGACATTCACGCTGACTAGTACAGCAATGGCGGAAAGGACGCCGCGTCCTTCCACAATGGCGGGCACCGCGAAGTAACGTCGTGCATTTTGGACTTGAACAGGATGCCTCAAGATACGCCGTTCGGGAGCTTTCCTTTGGCTCTTGGTAAATTAGATACGCTGTTCGGGCGCGTTCTGAATAGGAAATAAGTAGTATATTATAACATCATGCAGAAATTGATAAACTCGATTTAAGTAAATAAATGCATATAGTCTTAAACAGGCCTGACAAAAGTTCCTTCACAGTATTGATAAATCGTCTCAAGCGCAAGCACGGTAAACTACTTGAGAATATTATGGAACACTGGTTGTTAATTAAAGCAAAGTATAATTGATGAATATCGAATAGTTAATTAATATAAAGTAAATCCTAACTTACGCTGACGCTGCTTATTCTACGCTTAATGTAGTGGACCCGTTAATGCGAGATGAAAAAAAGTGGAAGACCCGTGTGCGGGATGTGGATGTCGAAGACCCGTACAAGCGCAATGGACTTGGCGTCTATCGGACAAGATGCAGAAGTTTGTCGAAAGGAAGAAGACCGCACTATTTGTTGCTTGAAGGTAGATTTTACTGGTCAACGGTTCGAAGGAGACTCTCTCGACTCTGCTCGAAAATTGAGAAAAAGGGGCCAACTCGCTAGAAAGGCAGTGGGAGAGTTGTCCGCCAATAAGGAAGCGGCGGGGGCTTTTCCCCGGAAAAGTGTGAGTTAGAGTCAGAGGTTCGAGAGTAGGAGGCGTTGGTGGTGAGGCCTTAAGCGTGGTTTGTTTTGTTGTTTCAAGCTTAAGCTCGGTTTGAGACAGAGTGCGCTGGTGGAAACCACAAAAAAAAAAATCTGATTGGATCTCACTAGATCCAACGAGAAGGTTACTATAGAAATGAATCCGATTGGGAGGTTACGAATCTAACAGAAATGTTACTGGTAGAAAAATGTCTGGTTGGTTGAGGTGTTGGAGAATTAGTAACTTAATGCTAATACTAATATTATGGCTAAAAATAGGCAGTTATTTTTAAAGACGGTGTTGCGCGACTACATTAATATAATGAGTCGGTAAAAGAGTAAGACCTTGTTACACGTACATGTGTAGAAGAATTATAAGTCGAAAAAGTGGGGCGGACTTAACACCTCCCCCCTATAATTAAAATGTTGGTCAATGTACCAGCATTTTGTTATATGACACTTTATATTTAAGATTAAACTACGTCACTCGCCTAGAGTTTTGTAGTTTTTGTCTAAGTATCTATGTAGGTCTGTATAGTTTGTCTCTTTTTGCACTGCACACTCACAATCACTGTCTTCGCATTCGCGTCCGTCATTGAACTTAGCTGCGCCTGGAGTCGGCGAGGGCGGTTGCAGCATTGGTGCTGTCGGCTTGTCGTTGTTCTTGTTATCAGGGGGCTTTTTTTCAGCGTCTGCCTTCGAGATGCCACCCAGGTGAATCAGCAGATGGGTGACGGTGCTCCAGATAGCGCCAAGAAGATGAAGACTCCATCCGTAAACAAAGTGGAATGCGTACCCATGTATTATTGTATCGATGATCAGCTTGGCCAAGCGTATCAGTAAGATAATGGCAAGAATTTTTGGGCTTGCTGATGCAAACGTCATGAATCTTTCGTATAGGCGTCGACCTGCGTTTTCGGCTATGTGGTCTAACGATTTTTGTGTATTAAATTGAACATCGACACACTGCCCGAAGGACTTGATTGTTTTATGGCTTCTCGTGCAAGTGTATTGAGCATGGAAGGCTTCTCGACCGGACACATTATATGATTCCTAAATTGGTTTAAATTTTCTGACGTGTAGATTCCGATGGTGGCCAAAGATGGTGTGCTCACGTACTTTCAGGTAGGTCTGGTGAGTGGTTGGATGACTGGAGAGGGTAGTGACTCCACTGGTTTTGGTGTAAGGCAAAATCATGTACCGTGAATGTCGTACATCGGCGGGAGTAATTCGCTGCAGTCTTGTGGTGTTCTCGTCTTAATGATGATTCAAGATTTTGGTAGCAGAAATACCGATGCGTTTTGATGGTACACAGGTAATTTGTTATAGCATTCGTTTTCGTGTCGCAGCTTGCAGTCGACAGGAATGAAATGACAGGTGTGTATCCAAGGGCTTTTATTATTCGGTTCGCCATCTCATCAGGGGCGATGCTGGGATAATGAAAGAGCGTTCTGCAGTATTTGTCTCACCAGTGCACACTTCTGTTCCATTATATCTCGATAGAGTTGGGTCAGTGGAGTCTTAATGTGTTTCTCGACATAAACAAATTTCGAATTTACGTAAGAGAAGATGTCCAGATTGTCCACGGAGATCTTGGAGCAAATTATGAAACTACTTTCAGGATGCATTTCCAGGATAAACAACTTTGGATGTTCCGTTCGTGTTAGTTTGTATCCGCAAACGTTTATTTCTGCTGTTTTAGTAAGTGCGAAAGTCGTTTCCTGCGTAATAACCGTGAAGATGGTTGGTGTCTCTTGTCCAGGTTTTGATGATAGCTTTGTTGCCAGTCCTTCGTACAAATTGTCGTAACGGTCAAAATGACAGCTATCGACAGGGAATGGCGACTAGAAGGTTTCGCTTCCATCGTTGTCCAAACAGTATCCTTTTGCTACTGCGCAATAGGTTACGGAAGGAAAAATTAGCTGATTACTGGTTTTCTGTGCAGGTACGTCGAGTATTCTCAAGGTGATCTCGATAGATCCCTGTACGACTACGTTATTTTAGGTCCCGTATGCGTTGCTGTATAGCGCTCTTGAGCATCGGCCATGGTTCCGGCCAAGGTAACTCCTCTAGTGTTCTTCCGGTTTGGTTGGATGCCCGTGATGACAGCGTTTCTTATAGGGATAGTTCCGGTACCGTGTAAGTTTTGCCATCCAGTTGAGCCAATTTCTTGAATGTATTCTTTACGGCCATTTTGCGCAACGCTGGTATGTAAGTGCATTCCGCAGTAAAATATTGTTCGACTTCGACTAAGCAATGTGTAGTTTGTGCCTTGTCGTAGTCTGATAACTACATAAGTTGCAGGTAGATTTTTTGTGTCTCTGGTTCGATGTCGTCTAATTCGCATGTTCCAATGTCTGACAGCGATAGCGTGGTAATGTTGAAACCGTGTCCTCCGACGTCGTAGCCATAGAGGCTATGCGTTGAACCCAGTTTTGCTGCGATGATGAGCGCTGTCGTCAGCTAGAACATGATGCCTCGGTGTCTAGATTTCTAATGGTAGTCATTTTCATGTCTCGTGTAGAGGGGATTTAAAGGTGGTAAAAGTCTGTAGTTATCTACGTTTAAGTGACAACGTATTTAGTCTACCTACTGTTAGGTAATACAGTATTTTAAATGGTTATATGTGTTTGTTCGATTATTTAAGCTGAAATTTTTATTCACGTACCACGACGGTTTGGTTAAAGCGTATTACCCTTATATTGCTTTAGCTTATTTACATGGACTATTCTGGTTTTGTTCGCGCTTATTTCTAATTTTACGTTATTATTATGTAAACCACTGTTTCTACTATTCTGTATGGGCCTACATACTGATCGCTTAACTTCCTTTTATTCGGTTCTTTTTAACAAATAAACGTAATCGTTTATTCTAAAGCTGTCTACTTACCTTTGATTGTAGTATTCCTTCGATCGTTCTTTTGCTCTTAAATTTCGTCGCGCTATAACTGAGAATGATTTACTTGTTCGAAAAGTTTAGTCAGATACGCGGTGAAACTTTCGTTTTCAAGGTCTTTTATCGGTCGGTCGCTTGTCGTTGTACGCGCAGTTTTACCGAATACTAACTCGTATGGTGTGTATCTAGTGCTTTCGTAAACACTTGTGTTATAAGAAAAAATGTCAAATGCAAATACTGGTCTCATTCGTGTTGTGTATCGACAAATTGTTTTAAGTATTCCTATAATACGTGATGAGATCTTTCTACTGAGCCATTAGACTGTGGTTTGTAAGCCGTGGTTTTATATTGTTTAATTTTAAATTTTCGCGCGCCGGCTCTCATAGGACTACGAAATTGGTTCCCTGATCATTGAGTACTGCTTTAGGTGCACGGAAATTACAGATCAAGTCATTCGTAAATGCTTCAGCTTTATCAATGGCTGTGGCTTGTTTGAGAGGTACGGCTAAAGAATATTTAGTCAGTAAATCTTAAATAGTGAAGATGTAGGTGTTACCTGATTTGATGGTAAGAAAAAGACCCATAATGTCTATGGAAATGTTGTCGAATGCTGTGTCGGGTGTGTCGGTCAGTATCATCGGTTGTTTTGTCTTTACGCGAACTAGCTTTTTTAATTGACAATTTTTACAAGTTTGAATAAATTTTTGTATATCTACTTTCATCTTAGGCCAGTAATACCGGTTTTCTATTCAACGGTACGTCTTAGTAACTCCTTTATGTCCTCTTAAAGTGGAGCAGTGGATTTCCGTGATTATGTTTTCGCGTTGGTCTTGCATCGGAATCGTGATGCGATTTGTACAAGCTGGTATTGTAATGTTGGTGTCAGCAAAAATCTCACATAATTGTTTGCGAATGGTAGAAAACTCTATAGTTTCAAGATCGATTTTACATGAGGATATTGAATTTAGACCGAGTTTCGTAGTTACGTCGAGTAACGAGCGTAAGGATTCTGTTAAGATTTCGTGATCTCTGCTTTCGCGAGAATCATTTTTAATTATTAACGCAATAATATACCGGCTGCTTATTTTCGTGACTCTAGCTCTTCTTAAGGTTGCGTCTCGTACTGGTGATAAAGTGTCGGTCTCTTGGAGCATACGAGCTCTTTGGTCGCATGGTTTCGTGATGTAAATATGACAAAATTATTTTCACGAGTGGTAAAGTTATTGTGTATGTCAGATATGTCAGTTCGTTTTGTTTGTTGGAGTTTGAATGGTTCGTTTAACGTATCGAATATTTTTTCTTCATCCTCAGATTTGCTTTGCGTCGAATCGCCAGATGTATCGAATGCGTCGTCGTCTACATCGGCGTCAGCGATATCATCAGCGGTTGCGATAAGTGGTTCAGGGGTCTGATCGTCGGAATTGTTTATCTCTAAGCTCAAGCTTTGGAAGTTGTTTACGTCAAGCGTCTTTGTTTCTGTCGCTTTGTCTGTTTAAGTCAAGGCTCGTAGCTTCGCTTTTCACGATCTGAAATGCGTTGTCGTCAGGTTTCTTAGTGTGTCACACGCTGAGAAGGTCCTGGATCGAATAGTGTCTCGTCTGAGTCAAAAGTGTCAAACGTGTCATGTATATGATAAACTTTAGGTAAGTTTATGTTTGGGGGCTGTATCGGGCCAAGATGTACGGTTTCGGGTGACGGTTGTTTATGAGAGTAAGATTGACAAGGGATAGGATTCTTTGAAAGTGCGTCTGCATTCACGTTTGTCTTGCCTGCCTTATATACGACTTCGTACTCGTATTTTGCTAATTTGAGAAGCCAACGAACAAGGCGTGACGTAGGATCTTTTACTGAGTGTAGCCATACCAGGGGCTTATGTTCAGCTACGAGTTTGAATTTACGACCATAAAGATATGGTCTGAAATGGTTAACGCTATAGCCAATTGCGAGAAGTTCTATCTCGATAATAAAATAGTTTTGTTCGGCTTGATTTAAAAGTCGGGAAGTGTATGCGATTGGCAAGTCTTTCCTTATCGTTCTCTGACTAAGAATGCCGCCTACGGCGTAACCAGTCGCATCGGTCGTTAAGATAAACGGCTGCGTGAAATCGGGGTACTGTAGCAATGGTTCTGAGCAAAACACGTCTCTTAAATAGATAAACGCTTCTTCTTGTGATTCCGTCCAGACAAATTTTTCGTCTTTCTTTAACAAGTTTGTGAGAAGTTTCGAGATCTTGGAAAAGTTTGGAATAAAGCGGCGGTAGTAGCCTGCTATGCCCAAGAATTGTTTTATATTCTTCGCGTTTCGCGGTCGCGGAAATTCTTTAACTGCTTGTATCTTTTTTGGATCGGGCTTGACGCCATTTTCACTTATTACATGACCGAGATAGTTTACTTCTTTACGAAGAAACTCACATTTGTCTGGTTGAAGTCTCAAGTTTGCTCTTCGTAAACGTTCAGCTAGTTTGTCGAATTTAATCTCGTGCTTGCGTAAGGAGCTCGCGTATAAAACTATATCATCGAGATAGACAAATAATTCGATACCCTGCAAACCGGTAAGGACCTGATCCATGAGTCGCTGGAACGTCGCAGGAGCATTTTTTAACCCAAACGGCATGAGATTAAATTCGTAGTGCCCGTGAGGCGTAGAAAAAGCCGTTTTCTGCGCGTCGGACTCGTGCATCGGTATTTGATAGAATCCGGAAGCAAAGTCGAACACGCTGGAATATTTCGCGCTGCCTAACTGATCGTGAATTTCTGTGATGTTCAGAAGCGGATATGCGTCGCCTACTGTTTTCTCGTTCAAAGAGCGAAAGTCGATTACCATTCTCCATCTCTTATTGTCCTTAGAGTCTAGTTTTTTGGGCACAATCCACAGGAGGAAATTGTATGGTGATTCTGAATGGCGGATTACATCGTTTTCTAATAGTTCTTTCACCTGTTTATCAATTTCTTTCTTGTGAATTGGCGGAAATCGATATTGTTTCGTGTGGATTGGGTTATCATCGGTGGTGGTTATTCTATGCGATAATACGCTCGTATGACCTAATTTGTCGTCCGGAAGTCGGAACAAGTCGTTATATCTCTCAATTAGATTCTCGACGTGTTCGGACTCTCCGCTATTCATATGATCTAGACGAAGAAGTTCCCGGATGACTCGAACTCGTTCGTCGCATTTATATTTTTTACAGCTCGTTATCGCTCATACTTGCTTTTCTCGCGCTGAGATTTGATTTGTTTTCGAATATAAATTTTTCATAGAACTTGAAATTGAAGAGACGTTGTGTTCGTGGTTGCCTAAGTCACTGAAATCGCGATGTCGACCTAAGTCGGCGGTAAGTTTGGAGTAACGACATAGAAGATCGCGGCGGTCTAGGTCGTCGCAAAAATTAGAATGAAATAAGTTGCGGTATTTGCAAAGCATTAAAAAGATCTCGACGACAAAAGCTCGAAAAACAGCGGTACGGTAACCAAACCTCGAACGATAACAGATTAGATAAACGAGTAAACCATATAGACCGTCCACTTGCTTATTCTACGCCGCAACGATTGCCAAACGATTACCGTCATTTAACACCTCGGGTCATAACGGATAACCGACGTTATCCTTCGCCGCCACGCCGTAGCAACGAACGACAACAACAAAACGCGTATCGCTCTTCGAACGATTATCGCAGATCATACGATAGCACTTCGGCGTACAACCGTCGCGCCAAAAACAGATACGAAACACCGCGCAGAGACGACATCCGGCCTGTACCTCTTCGTGAAACTCGAGACCAACGAAACGAAAGACCGCCGGAGCGCCGGGAGAACAAACCTGATAAATGGTGTCGTTACGGCCGCAACTCAGGACACGAGATCGATGAATGCCGAAAAAGGCAATTCAACAATTCTCGTAAAGAACAGGGAAACGAGCTTGGCCCCTCGAGACGTCCGGACCACAATCGAGCGGGTTCTTCCACGCAAAACACGCGTCCAGTCCCCATAATGGACTCTCAAACCGTCGAACAGCCAGAATCAGAGTCCTAAACCCGACCACTTACGGTCACGCACCCACCGTGTCAATTTCTTTAATCGGCCTTTTGCAGGAAATCGACTTCCGCCAATTCCAACGGAAGAAATTGATAAACAGGTAAAAGAACTATTAGAGAACGATGTAATCCGCCTTTCAGAATCACCGTACAATTCTCTTTTGTGGATCGTGCTTAAAAAATTAGATTCCAAAGGCAATAAAAGATGTAGAGTGGTAATCGACTTTTGCTCTTTGAACAAGAAAACAGTAGGCGACGCATATCCATTTCTGAATATTACAGAAATTATCGATCAGTTAGATAAATAGATAGATAATGAATATAAGCTGGGGGGCTTTTTGAGTCCCTGGGCTACCTAAATCTTGTTCTAAATTTTTTGTGGTTCCCGCTAGTTGTTACTGGACAAACTGCTTCAGCTCGGCATTTTCTTCCAAGCTACACAGATATCCGATTTTATGGTCCTTCAAGTCCCCCATAAACATGGTGCCCAGAAATCTGTACCTTTTAAGTACTAGGGATGGACAGCGGCACAATATGTGCACGCTGTCTTCTCTGTCTTCGCGGCAAAATCTGCAGTTACTCTCTTCAGCCAACGCTATATTGAACAAATGTGCCCTAAGGGTCCAGTGTCTAGTGAGGAGACTTACACTCGATCTAAGTTTGTTTCAGCTCATGGCCAGCAATTGGTTCGTCCTGCTTGGCAATGGTTGAGTCAGGAGATTGGCCTGACAACAGCCTTGCTAATTTTCCCAAGAAATCTGGTGCTTTCGTTTCAACTTATTCCCGATGAAGTATTTCCCTGTAACAAAAGGGACACCTACTTTTTGACTAGCTGGTTCTGCTAGAGTTCTCAGTTCAGCCAAACCGTTTGCCACTTCATTACCAGGAATTCCTTGATGTTCAGGTGCCCAAACTAAAGCGATCTTGTTGTGCTCGCCAAGTCTGTTAAGTGCTTGCATGCTTTCCCAAACTACTGATGATTCAGTGGTGGTCGCAGCAAGGGCTCTTATAGCGGATTTGCTATTCGTATAGAT
Source organism: Pseudomyrmex pallidus (assembly GCA_014825455.1). Lineage (NCBI taxonomy): Eukaryota > Metazoa > Arthropoda > Insecta > Hymenoptera > Formicidae > Pseudomyrmex > Pseudomyrmex pallidus. The sequence continues at coordinate 389 of QVNV01026169.1, read as the reverse complement.
AAGTATTTTTTTACTTACCGTATCTTTTTAAAGCAAAAGTCTTACACACTCTAGGATGGCCAGAACCTCCGCTTGGAAAACCGTGGTCAATTTACCCAGAGAGAAGAACTTTCTGTGGTAGTTCCTGGACTGTAGATGCCCGCTCCAAAGCGGCCGTTTGCTCCAAAACCATCAATAAACCATGCATCAACATCTGGAAAGATCAGTAGATTCTTGTTGTCAAAGTCTGCCTTGATAGACAAGTTTATGGAAAACGTCTTGCCCACCTGGTTTACTTTGGGTATTCTATCCTGTTTCAAGTGTTACGTCCCGGTCAGTCGCGGCTAATAAAAAAGAAAAGGGTAACGAAACGTTGGGAAATTAGAACTCGGACTTAACCAGGATACCGC
>QVNV01026166.1:0-15786 GCA_014825455.1 Pseudomyrmex pallidus | reverse complement strand
TTCGTCGAGAGTCTAAATATCTTTCTCACAGGAAATGTAAAAAATCAGAGAAAGAAAAGGGGATTAATTTTAAGAATATTTTTTTTGCCAGTTTTTGCGAAACATTTTCTCATAAAGGGGAAAAAATTCTGTTATAAGGTTACACGTGTAAAAATACGAGCCGTTGTATCTGATTACAGAAGCATATCAGCGTTCACTTTATCAAGTCGCGATAAGCGCGATTGATACACACGATCCTCCTTTGTCTTCTCCGAGCTGGAATATCGAAGCGTATAACTACGCACTTTGTCTTGTCAGGTCGATATTGTAACACACAGTTAGGGGGGAAACTTATCAAAAACTTAAAACACACAAAGACAAACAGCAAACGTTAGATCCAAATACATAAATTTCCATATCGTTCGTACGACAAGTCGCGATTTTTCTTCGCGCCGACGACGATTTGATTCGCGTGAATCGCCAGCGGACACGAATTCGCGCGACTTTGTTTGCAACAAAGCTCGAAAAAAGGGGATGACGTGCGCTTTAGAGAGAATTTTCGCACATATTTTTTCCGATCGCGCGCGTTCGAAAAATCCCCTTGCCACACCACGAACTCTCTCTTCGTTCGAAACGTTTTAGATATTCCCCCCGTCGGACACTGGGACGCGCGGGCGACACTCTCTCGATTTCCATTAGCAATCCTCTCCCCGTGATCAAGACGAGTTACTCCTCTCGATCTAAGATTTCCGCTTCCGCTGCCATATCCGGCGCGCTTGATATTCGATTAACCATTACCGCATATTCGAGCGCTTTTCCACATCATCGTGTTTGAATATCGATTTTCATCCGCGCGTTATATATCGACGGCTCATAAAAATTCGCCATAAACTCGTCCGCGCGTCTTTCTTTGCTTTTCATTACGCGAATTTTTGTCAAATTAAATTTAAAAAACTTAGCAAAGCGAATGTTTTGCTTTTTTGTTTTTGTTTTTTAGCTACGAAATAATATTTCAACAATTGTTTCCACTCGAGATGCGTTGGCGCAACAAGCAAAGAAATCCGAGCAAATAGGGGATGAATGGAAAACGAGTTCTCCGAGTTTGTAATTTAACATTTAACCGGTCTCGCGGAAACGCGTAAGCGAATATTATTGAAATGCCTTAATGGAACTCGCGCGGCGCGGTGCAAAATATTGAAATACCATTAACCGCTCCGGAAATTCTTGTCGGAGTATCCGTGTGCCGGTAGTTCCGCGGAAACTGCGCGAAAAGGCAAACCTCTCGCCTGCCAATCTCGCTCGCTCGCTCGCTCACCCACCCTTTCTCTCTCTCTCTCTTTCTCGCGGGGCGCGCGTTTTCCCTTCACCCCAAATTTTCCTTAATCTTCTAGTTAGTTTCCTCCCTTCTCCTTTTCGAACTTCGCACTTGTTTACGAGGTGACGTAGTGTCACACAATTAACAATTCGCTTAATAAGTTGGATCCGCTTGACTAAGTGATTCCCGAGGGAACTCCCGCTCAAACGACTAAGTATCTTTGCCAGTCCTGTGTGTCTCGCCGGAGTATCGGATTAAACGTGCATATATTGTGTATCTTTCCCGGAGGTTACGCGCGCGCGCGCGCATTCAAACGTTACATCTTCACGGAAAATTTCCAGACGGCGAATTTCCTACATCGCTTAATCTCGTCGCATTAACATTTTCATTGTGTCAATTTTTTTTACGCCCGCAATATTCGCCGCTAAAGCGAATCCGCCGCATTTCTTTTATGTATGTAAATAATACACAAAATGGCTGCGCCGCCGTCTCTCGGGGGGAAGGGAGGAGGAAGGCGGGAAGAGACTTCACCGTCCTGTTTGCGGAAGCACTGACGGCGGGTCATCTTCATCCAGATTTCCATGTCGCGCCCGTTACGGCGAAGTCTGCGAGCGCCAAGTAATCTTGAGAGCGCGAGAGGGAAGAGACAAACGTATCCAGCTGTGAGGGCAATGTATCCGTGATATATCCGCGCGCGCACGCACACACACACACACACAGAAGTGGTGTCACCACGCAGGTAATTAGACAGCGCGTAATCGCGCACATCTGCATAAACGGAATTCTGAATCCTCCTTTACTTCTCCTCCTCCAACCTCGCACACCACACGAGACCTCGCGGATTAATTAATATTCGACAACTATGTTCGCGAGCTGCCTGCCGCGTTGTTGTCTCCGCGTCGTTACTTCTCCGGGGGAAAATCCCTTGTGCGACGATGTTCTCGACAGAGGATCTCTCTCTCGAAGAGAGATTTGCTCGCTCGAAAATGGGAACGCAGCCGATGAAAGAGAGAGAGAGAGGGAGAGAATCAAGACGTGACGCACGTATACGTGTAGTGCGCGCGAAATAATGTCACAAAATCGCAAAACTTTAATTGCAATTTGAGCTCCTTCCACTCATCCTTTATTTCGTTACTCGGATTCATTTACTTGTTGTTACGCCAACACATCCTGTGTCTGTGGGTCGTATCATTATTGATCGTATCATTATTGAGGCAAATGTTCCACTGACCCACAAACATTTATTAGAGAAAAAAATAATTAGATGAAAAATAATTATCAGACGTGTAAAAAAATATTAAACGTAAAAATTCCCAATGTTTTAAGTATTTGTTAAGAGCAAACTTAACACGAAAAAAATGAACCAAACACTGAATGTACGTGGGAAATATATTTTCAACGTGTAAATTAATACACGTGGAAAATTCGAATCGAATAAAACGATTCTAAAATTCATATAAAATGTTAACTTGCCTCACACGAATCGGGTTTGACTAAGAACTTTTTCGCAATGGGATTTTTCAAATTTCAAAGGAGAATTAAAATGAGCAATTCGCGCGAATTTAAGAATTGTTACTCAATTCGAATTTTCCACGTGTATTAATTTACATGTTAAAAATTATATTTCGCACCGTCCGCGGCGTTTGGCTCTCAAAGTCCCATTTCTCGATTTAGTTTACACTTGAAAGCCATGTATTCATAAACTTTATGAATATTAAATATATTAAATATATATTCATAAAGTTTATGAATATTTGGCAAAAGACAGGGTCTCTAATTACTAGTATCTAACTTCACGTACTAATATTTTGTCATAATTATTTTCTGCAATCAACGTTCGGCAAATTGCTGGCAGAAATTAAGGCCAGTAATTGACCGGTTTTATCCTGATTGTTGGCCAGTAATCGGTCAGTTTTACTAATTAGAAATTGGTAAATTTGAGCGACACCTGTTTGCCCGGTAACTATTGCCCGGTAACCTAGTTTCTAATTAGTTTTTTTGACCAGAAAATGTTAATTAGAATTCGTCGAGTTCTTCTCTGAAAAACTAGCCGGTGTTTATTCTTCTGTTTAATTTAGATCGGGATTCGATTGAAAAAATACTGATTTAACGCTATCTAGTGAAACACAAAACCTCTGTCTACAAACTAGCCAGGAATTACCCTTTGTCTCAACAGCAGGAGTTGGACTGGACTCTGTTACAAAAACTAGAGTGGAAAAATCCGTTTCTGACTAGCGTTTTTTTTTTCTGAACACAATTTTCTATTAAAGGCGGTGCTTGTCCGATTATTGGGAAAATTTGTTTCATCTTTAATCGACAACTCGCATGTTTTGCCATTTGCCGAACAAAATTAGAGTTCTCTCAAACATCTTTTGAAACATTAATAATACACTTTACACAATTAGATTTTCACTGATGACATTTGCGCGGTGCAACACTCTCTCTCGGACTCTCTCATCAGCTTGTTCAAGCGATTCAAGAATTAATTAAAATACCACAATGTTTTTACATGCTTTTCTATTCTGTTAAACACACAACGCTGGCTTCTAATGTAGAATCGGAGTCTCTTTGAAATGTATTTCCGAGAATATCAGTGTACCTTCCGCGCGCGCGGAGATAAAAGCCTCTCCCCCCCCGTCTCTCCTCCCTTTGCGAGCGATTGTCTTTCTCTTAAGCGCGATGAGAGATGGACTGGTAATTCGTAATAAAAGCTTTTCATATTTGGCTTAATTAAGCTGACATGCGCGAGCATAAAGAGCAGTCGAGAGAGAAAGAGAAAGAGAGAGAGAGAGAGAACGCGGACGCGACGCGATATGCTTTTAATGCTTCGAGCTTTTAGCGACATGCTTTTCGGAGAGAGTTTCTCGTGCAACTGCACCCGTGGCGATGTAGTCTCGCGCGTTCTCTCGCAGTTACTCCCCAGATTTCGTTAACCTGGCGTCGCGGCCGTAATCACGTCAAAATACTCCCTCCTCTCCTCGCTCCCGCGAGCTCTGAAGAAACTTCGCGCTCACAGCGCTCACAAACAAACGCAAGAAATATCGCGAACAAATTGACAATTTAAACTCATACGGTATCAAATTTGCAAAGAGGCTTTTTTTTCCCGGTCAATGCGAACCGTGTGTTGCATGCGCGCAATATATTTTTGAGAAATATGATTCGGGAATTTGTTTTGTTTTGTTTTTTTGTTTTTTTTCAGTAAAGTTACGCGCATAGTTCGACAGAGAATTAATTACTTTCGTTATAAACGAGAGAGAAAAAATATGTACATGGCTTGACAATTTTTTTATACGCCTTTTATACCTCTGTTTTTTTTTTCAATACTCCTGTTTATTGTTTTCTTTTTTAATTACCAACGTATTGCAACAACAATTTTCCGCGTTGGCGTTTCACATAAAAAAATCGCCACGATATACTCCTCTGACATTCATCATACGTCTGTGTCTTAATTTAGCGGGGATGTGGGTGGTGGCGCGCATGTGTTTAAAGAAATGGGCGCGCGAATATCGATTTAGAAAATCCCGGTGTAAGTGACAGCTGTCACGCGCACACGTGGGCGGATTTAACATTTCGCCGCGTATAAACGCTACACGACGTCATCTTGTCGCGAGTGACTCGGTATTGTATTAATATTGCAGTTAACACGGGGGAGGATCTTCCCCTCTGTGGACCTTGTAATCCGAGAGCTCGGCGATTCGAGTACCGACACACCGACGACGACGTGTGTAACCGCGCGTATGCATACGCGAACGAAATCGTCGCGTTCTGTACACACACACTATCTCGAAATTCCTACGATACATTATATCCTACACAAGTTGCGGATAGAATGGAATTCGCAATCTATTCTATCTCCGTTTTCTCGAGAAGCAAAATCGCAACAAGAGAATGTTGTCGTTTCGACTTTCTCTTCCTTCGTTTTGGTCTCGAGTGCAATGTTGGAAAAATTCATCTTTTCGATTAAAATACCGTAAAGCTGCGCGCGACTCAGACTTGAAAGACAAATGATCAGAAAACGGCCGGACATTTATTTAAAGAAACAATTGCAACAAATTGTTTACGTGCAATAAGCGAATCTACTCGTGAAAATGTCAAAGGACCAATACAAGGACAATTTATTTGACGAGGTAAAATGACCGGAAATTTATTAAAGAAATAATTACAACAAATTATTTATATGTTAATGTTGTTTATATGTAATATAAATAATTTGTATATACGTGAGTCTGCTCGTGAAAATGTGAGATAAAGGACAATAGGGCACCGATACAACGTTTTATTTGACATGTAAAACTTTTTTGGTATCAGCTGTTCGAAGAACTAGACAATTCAAATTGTGGCACAACTTACTTTCTATGTAATTTTGACAAAAACTACTTATTTTGTTGATTATTACGGGGGAGGCCACTCATAACCGTTAGTTTTGTATGGAAATTCAATTTGGTTTAAATTCTCATGTTGCATTCAGATTGTCACTGAAGAAGAGGGATCGAAACGTTTGACTTTAATATTTAAATAAACTACGTTTTCATACACGGACGTGCAGTATTTTAATGCTCGTACTCTACGGTTCCTTTTTCCCTGTATTATATTTATATGTTAAATTGAAATTAACGACTAAAGACACATCTTAAAAAAACACTTAACTTAAAACACCGAGAGTTGTTATAATTAATATTTATCTAAACAATTATTTTCAAATATTTTTACTCCCCAATATTTCTAATCATTATTTCACCAAGGATTTCGCGCAAAGTGACACGCAATTAGCGCGCGAATTTCCAGTCGGAATTTATACATACAACGTTAATACACTTATATACCCCTTGAATACATAAGGGTGGTTATAGGACTTTTACTTGTAATTTTCTTAAGGACTCTCGATGAGCGGTTGTTTTTTTTTTTTTTTTTTTTTTGTCGATCACCCCTCTCATCCGTCAGATCACTAAGCTCTTTTCGTTTGCGTCGCAGTATTTCTTCCTCCTCTCATTTTCCTTCCTCACGACGGGGGAAATAACCGGGGCATAATGGGGTGGAAGGCAATACCTTCCAACTTTCGGGAAAAACATGGCAAATACGATTATTTTTCCCTCCCCGATAGCGAGTAATGAATCATATATGTCATCTTCACGGTTTCAAACAAAAAAAACAAAAAAAAAAAGCGTCAATTAACCAAATTTTCGCGTATAAAAAGCGCGGGACTATTAATCGTCATCGATCGTCGTCGTCGTCGTCGCGCGCTTGTGTGTGTAATTGAGTTGTGTAATTTTTCGATAACACGCGATATAAAAAAAGAGAATAAAACGACAAAGAGACGAACAAAGTTCGAGCGCTAATTTTATCTATTTGCATATATCGGCCGTGCCGATTTATCTTCTCGCGCGTACACGTTTGTTTTTCGCTCGAGTCGCTTCGAATCTACATATACACAATCCATGCGCGCTCGAAAATATTTCCTGATCGAGGATCTCCATCAACGACAGATTTATGTCCGCGTTTCAGCAATTTTCGCGAAAGCGCTATATCGCCGTGACAACAGCAGTGACACGGCGAAATTCGCCGCGGAATACGTTTCAAGTGGAGATACTCGAATCGCGTGTCATCATAACGAAGCCATACGCGAGATCGATGGCGCAACATAAATCCATTTATGCCAACAAAAGCGCTCGGTTTTTCGAATATCTATCTCGATGCGCGCGCTCGAACTTTATCTCGCGCGCGCGCGCGCGAAAAAATTCCCGCACGCGAAAGCGCGCGGAAAAGAGAAAATTGTATGCGTGTGTGTGTGTGTGGTAGAAATGTATTTTTTTCGAACGTGTTTTCCGCGGATTTTGTACGCGGGTTAAGCTTTCCTTAACGAGAATTTGATTGTGCGGTTGCACATTGCGCGCGGTTTTTTTTCCCCATTTCCTCTTTAGCTCGTCGATTATTCGCATAATGACGTTAAATCGCGAGATTCACATTCCGGAACGCAGCGTTTTGTAAAATCGCTGCGCTACTTCGAATAGCGCATTTCGCGCATTTCTTCTTTTGACCGAATTTCATTTCACATTTGTTACGGAAAAAAAACAAAAAAAAATTATTGCTTCTTTTACACGTTCCCTCGTTAGTTTGCAATCGGAAAAAAAGGAACGGCGCGGTATTGTTTCCGAACTATTTATATCCCCCCTTCGTCATTATTTTTCTCAGATACTCGCGCGCGCGCGCGCGCGCGGCGGTTTTATTTTATATGGAAAAGTTTTCGAATATCAATGAAAGAACCGGAGGAAGTTCGCATTATACAGAGAGGAGCAGCGTACCGTTTAGAGAATACGAATTGTCGGAAATCGTTGCAGTTCTCATACTTGGCGTGCTTTTCTCTCTCTCTTTCTCGAAGTACTCGCGGTATCAAGTACGGCAACTTCGTTCGCCGTTTTAGAAATTCTTAGAGCCGACGGAGTCTGAAGTTACGAAAGATATTGACAAAAGTGAGAGAAACTTTGCTTTTCCGCGAACTCAAAGTCTTGTAACATATTCCGGAACAACTTTCTAATTGAGTTCTGAACAAACGAGAGATGAGATCTCTTTACGGATTTTACTCTCTCTCTTTCTTGAAATAATAAGGTGCAAAGAAAAAGGGAAGAAAAGCAAACAACGACACCGGTCGCGGATTATTCAGATATTTCAGAAATATATATCTGTGCAATTCATTTCCACGGAGCGCTTGGTTTTGTCTTGTATACGACTATCGAGAAAATCGATCCGGAGGGGGGCTAGAATGAAGGTAACGATATATCGAGAGGAGAGACGAAATTTCGTGCCGAGCCACCAAGACCTACTCGAGCCGATGAGATTCCGGCGCCATTACGCGATTCTTGATCGTACGGCGGTTTTCCTGCTTTCTAAGAGGCAGAGAGATATATTATATATATGTATAAAGAAAATACATACAATATATAATGTAATATGTATATAATGTTATTCAGAGTGACGGTTAAATACTTTAAACAATTTTAAGAAATCCTCACGCTAATTCAAAAAACTTCATATGATCGTGTGTTTGAAACGGCTGTTCCTTTGTAAAAAAAAATATCCGCCCTTGATTGTGAACAAAAAAATAATATGGCTCCGAAAGATGAGTCTTCATGCCTTCTAACATAAAGTTTTATCAAAATAACTCGAGTGGTTTTGGTGACTTAAAAACGATAAATTGATTAGAACTTAATTATTATTCGAAATATTGTCCACTGATGGCGAAACAGACGTTTCTTTCGAGGAATCGACACTGTGAATGAAGAAATTCTTTCGTGACTGGGATGGAGGGTGTATTCCCAATTTAGTAACACATTATTCGCCGTTCACGGTTTCATCGGAGAACGGCCGAATTTTCGCCGACAAGATACGGTTCCTATCTGCGTATCTCCACAGACGCGATAAAATGCGACGTCGACGGCGTCTCCCATTCCACGGCGACGTCGCCGTGACGTTAAAGTTTATACACGTTGAATTTCCAAACCCACCTGTGCGCACCCCCCCATCCCGCCGCGATCCATTTTCGAAAGTATCTCGAAAATGCTTATCGATATCCGCGCAGACGGCTATGCGACACTCGCCGTCAATTTTTGTCGGCGTCTCTCGTTCTCCGGCGATCTCGTGTAACGTGATGTAACGCGCGCATCCCGCCGCGTATCGATAGACAGCGGCTGATGCGCGATTCGAGTCTTCGTATTACATCGACGAATTCGGAGTCGATTGTTTTTCCCTCCTCTCTCGAACGAGAGTTTAACTTCGACGATTCGACCGTGCGGCAACACGAAACTCGTGTGATTCTGTTCTCGTTGCAAATAAAAAAATAAAAAAAAAACCAAAACAAATTGTACGAAATAAAAATTACAAAATAAATCGATAATTGCAATGATATAACGGATGACGCGTGGGCGCAGTCTTCACGCGGTGATATTTCGGGGATTTCGCTCGTTTTCGGAATTCTGCTCGCTCAGCGAAAATGGCGGCAGTGTGTAATATATCAATTTAGATGATAAACTCTAATGAGAATATATCATATAGTTGCTACGGGGAGGTAACACATTTGTTCCGGCGTCCGCGCGGAATGCACATTTTCCGCGTTGCTTTCCTTTCTCGCGCCAGAATGCAGCGAGAACGCGCGCGCGCGCGTGTTGTATGAACTTTCCCCGGAAGTTCGCGGCTTTGTTTTCGCGAAATCTTTTGTTTTTCCTTCTTCTCTTGTTTTTCTCGATCTTGCAGACATTTTCGCTATTCGCGTTCGCATTTGTTGCTGTTGTTGTTTGAAAAATCTCGTCTCTCGCGCGTTTAGATTGTTAAATTCCCGATAAATTTCATACCTCGTGAATTTACTTCGCCCCGGCATCTCGAGAGGAAAATTTATTAAAACACGCGAAATATGTTACGAGATTATTTGCATAGCTCTCTCTCTCTCTTTTCTGTGGCTCGGATATGAGAGAAAGAAAACAAAACAAAAAATCGTAAAGAAAATGCGCGATAATCCCGTGATCCGCCGCGATGTAAAGATTGGTTTGGAATGGACGCGAATGCCGCTTTAAACGACGACGCTGCCGCGTTGGCACGTTGTGAAAATGGTCATCGTATCGATTAGACCGGACCGGACCGGTTAATTTCCAAGTTGGACTTGGACGCGCGCTATATTCCGACGCTGGCTGGCCCACGTGAATGGACGTTCTAATAGCGGCAGCTCCGGCGATCTCCGTTTGCAAAACGGACGTTACGTCGAATCAACTGAATGCACAAGTACTATCTTTGTAATACATTAGGTATCCGATAGCGATTTCGAACGGCGTCTATTATCAAAAGTTTAACGAGGTTGTTTGTGATATTAATGCTCTTCCCTCTCTCCTCCTTCCCCTCTCTCCTCGGGTGGAGACTATAGTTTCTCACTCGTGTAATTGAAAATCGTCACGAGTTCTTGATGCCGCACCTAATTCCGCCAATAAATACACTCGTAACTACTCGATTGTCAATGCACAAGATGTCTTTAGGTTTTTTTTTAACGAGACGCCTTTATCTTCGCATGGCACGTTTGCTGCTGTTAACTCGTTTGAGATAAGACTTTATTTTTTATTTCTCAAGAAACAAGATTTTGAGAGCTGGACGTGCAAAATATAAATTTTCAAAAATTAATACACGTAGAAAATTTGAATTGAATAACAACTCTAAAATTGATATATATTTTGCGCATATGTGCAGGAATTTCTCATTTAAATCTCTTTGCGAAATTTAAAACTGCAATTCCCAATTGCAAAAGAGACACTTTTTAACCAATGAGTCAATCGGTTCTCCCGCGTTTTCGAATTTTCGAATTGTTATTCGACTCGAATTTTCCATGTAGATTAATTTACACGTTAAAAAATTTATGTATTTTGCATCTGCAGGCTTTTAAAATTCAATTTCTTCATTTTAGTTTATTTAATAAATTAGAGAGTTGCCTTTTAATATTTCCGCGAGAAATATTATAATATACTTTGCGCGAGTAGATTTTCGCACTAATGGCATTTGCGTTTGCCACTGCAACACTCGAGCTCTCGTCACGGGCTTGTTCAAGAATTAATGAAAACACCACAATGGTTTTGCATCCTTTTCTCGTCTCTTAAACACACACTCGTGCAACTGAAAGTCACGATTCTGTCGTCACGAGTTCTTGATTGCGCGTAATTTCGAATTAACGCCGATAATACACCCGCAACTATCAAATGAACAAGATATTTTTCGTCTTTAACGAGACAAGATGTTTTTTTTTTTTTTGTAATTTGAACGCGTTTTATCCCTCGGATAAAGCTTTTAATCCACGAATGATTTCGAATCTTCAAAATCTCGTTCGCGTCCTCTGTAATATTTCTTTGCTCTTCTCATTACAGTCCTGCGAAAGACGATTAAATATCTCTCTCTCTCTCTTTCTTCCGGAATCGTGAAAAATCTTTGCTCGCAGGACGAAATCCCCGTTTTATAAGCTCATCCGCGGGACGCGATGATTTCCGCTCGCTATCATTTCACATCCCGTCGGGAACAAATTGAAATACGGGCGTGTACATGTCGATTCAATTTAATTTGACGTTTTTAAACGACGCGAGGCAAACGGGAGCGCTTTTTGCGCGATTTCCTCCCTCCCTCTCTCTCTCTCTCTTGTAAAAAAGAATGACACACTCGTTAATAGACACACGCACAAAGTTGATTTGAAACTCGCCATTGTATCGAGTTGTATTTGCGCTGAAAGAAAAAAAAGAGGAGGGAGAAGTTTTAATTTGCCGACAGCGCGGCGTTCGATCGCGCGACCAACTTTCGGTTTCCTCCCGCCCCGTCGATCGAGGACACGAGCGAAGAAGAAATTATCTCTCCTCTCGCGCGTCATTAAGTTTCTGGTTAATTATCCGCGACTAAATCGATTCGCAAGTCGAAGTTGCCAAAATAATTTATCGTCACCCTCTCTCCTATAACGTGTATGTCGTCGGGAATGAAGAGATTGAGTTTTTTTTTTTTTTTTTTTATATAATATCACGACGCGCAACTCTTCTCAACTCGTAGTTTCTAAGCCTCCTCTACGGGTGACTAACGATATACTCGCTATCCTGTATTTATCTCGTTTCTATTTTCGTTTTTTTTTCTCACCCTCTTCTTTTTTCCAGCTTTGCATCGCGTCCCGCGTATAATGAAGATTGAGGTTCCACGATCCTTTTTTTTTCTCTCTCTCTCTCTTTCTCCACCCTTTCGCGTATGATTCTCTTTGCTCCGAGATTTCGCTGGCAAATTTAACCCGGATTTGTTTGGAGCGCGTATATTGTTCTCAAAATAAATTGTTGCAGTTTGTTTACATCACTTTTCGGTTATCTCTTTCTCTTTCTCTCCCTCCCCTTCTTTCTTTTTTTTTTCGCAGGCAACGCATCGGACTTTTATTCAGATTTCTCTCTCTCTTTTTTTTTTTCACACACGTACACACATTGAATGTAATTTACGATTGATCTCAAAATTGCATACAGCTCGGTAAGCAATATACGAGAAATTTGCAAACGCGAGTATTGTAGCAAATGTTTTTCCCACATCAAGTAGAGACTCGAGAGCACGTACAGAGAGAGAGAGAGAGAGACATTTCTCTCGCTGGCGAAACGCTTGCCACGTTAAGAAAAAAAAAAAGAGAGACGTCTCTCGGCATAAGAATACGCAGCATTCCTCGTTTACTTACAACCCCCCCCCTTCCGTCGTTCCAGTTTCTTCGGCCGTGTGCTTTCAATGGGTTGTCCCCTTCAACATGCCGAGTGGAATTCCGTTACGAAATCGTTTGCTGGAAAGTTTCTTCTTATCCAACTTCACCCTTCGTTCCTGCGCTCTTTTCACATTCCTACCCCTCTTTCTCTATCGCCTCGATTCTTCCCTTCTCTCGAGATCTTTTCCTCGAATAATGCGCTATCACAATCTGCATTTGCATACCCGCGCGTTTTGTGCTACGAGATTTCGCGATTCTCTCTCGCAACGAGAGGATTCGATTGCCTCTCTTGTCTCGCGTAGGTATCTCTTCCGCACTTTCCTTCCCTCGCACGCGAAGCCCCAATAAAATCTCACACAATGCCGACGTAACACGTTTTCCACGGCGGAATTAGTCCTCGCAGATTGCGACGCAATAATCGCAAAACCCCTACCCGAAGTGACGGGAGGTTTACAGTCGCGGCAGATGACGCCAATACCATCGTCACACTCGGCTTTAAAACTTGACGGAAAGTAAATCACGCATCCGCGGGGTTAAACGGGAGTGGCGCGATTTACGCTCTCGCTTCGCGACCCTTTCACGACCCCCCCGAATCGACGCGTTAATTCGTTGCCAATGTCACTGACAATCTCGACGAATCGAATAAGCGATTTCTCTATTATTTTTCCGAGATCGCGCGCTTGTATCTACGTAAAATAACCACCCCCAACGACCGGATATCTATTAAAGAAACAATTTTTAAATATTTAAATATTAAACATAACAATTGTCGGTGTTTAAAGTATTTTTTATGATATAGTTTTAAAAATTAGGTCCTTTACACTGTTAGAATTATTTCTTTAATTAATATCCGGCCATTGAAAGGTCATTTATTTTAAAGAGTCTTGAAACTATACACGGAAGAAAAGTTTTACTGTTATATGGCCGGCAAAAGTTGAGTCTATTGAATTTTTATTTCATCAACACAAAACATTTTGCTGACAAAATGTCAATAGGCCAATTTCTCGCTATTCTAGCAAAGTCTTTCTGTGCAAATTTCTTGATGGGCTTTAATTCGATTCGCGCAAAGTGTTGCCGCGCACACGACGACCAGAGAACCAAGTGCCGGATAATCGTAACAAAAATTTCATCTTCTTTAAAGAAAAAATTTGCGGGACTATAAGCTCTCAGCGAAATGTCACAAATTGGCCTTCGAGTGTCACGAGATGGCCGGTTTATCAAGAATTAAAGCTTTTATCAGCGCAGTCGCATCGATACACAAGGGCCCATAATAATACATTAGAGGTGAGGTTATATCGGAGTGTGTGACCTCCACACGGGCGGCTGTAAGCAAGAGCTAGTAGCAACCAGTAACGTTTCTGACAATTCTAATAGGGGCCGTCGGCGGACTAATAATAGTAAAGATCAATACGCGCTCCGGTAGTAGCAACTACGTCTCTCCTCTCTCTCTCTCTCTTTCGCGGTCTCTCTCTCTTTGTCCTTCTCCATTGCTCCGCACAGTCGATTAGCGAAGGAAAGAGAGAGAAAAAGAGAACTCGTCTTTTCTCGCGCAGTGAGGAAACCTTTGCGAAACCTACACCCAATAACAGACATTAATATGTTCGGTACATAGAGGCACGCGGCCTCTTAAGGGAGAAGCTTTTTCCGATGCAAAGGCTACGCTGTTTATAAAATATCGAGCGTATGTACACAACTGCTCGATAACCCCCGAGAGCACGCGTATCTTTACTTTTCGCCGGTGAAAAAGCGAATTTCCTTCAATTTAAATCGACGACGTGTATTCGAGAGAGAGAGAAGGAAATTGCCCCGACGGAGACAGTTCATGCGTTCGCGATACTCTTCGCAAAATAAATGTAAAAAAAGATTTGGAAAGATGCGAACACACAGAGAGTGCGCAGAGATAAAAGTCTCAATCAGACCGGACAATTTTCCAGAAATTTATTGAAGAAACGATTGTGTAGAAAGAATTTACCGGTCGCAAATATGCAGAAAATAAGAAACAAACTTCTTTTTATAATAGAAAATAAATTATTTGGAATATTTCTGTCAACTTTCACAGCGTTTAATCTTATCTGCACATTTTTTGTTAACAATTTCACACTTTTGACCAAGATTGCACGTATACACGTAAAATTAGAAATAAATAATCAAAAATATATCTTGGAAGATACTTGAAACATTGACAAATGTTATGCTGCTTATTGTCCGGTCATTTTGATATTTATCTCACATAAAAATATACAATAATTCACTAATCCAAAACCCCTTCAAACGTCCCCGATCCTCTCGGATTCGGTCCTCTTCAGTTAAGCTCGAGCGCGAATCGCGTTAACGGTTACGCAGATGTTAAATTGTTCTCGAATCGTATCAGCAATTCCAATTCAAAAGATCCAATAAAACGGCAAGTGTTAAATCGTTACATCGTGCGGAAAACGGATGTGTCGCTTTCCAAAAGAGAGGTTCGGAAAGATGTTTGAAATTTTATTAATTAAAAAAAAAGAGAATATAAAAAAAAAGAGAAATATCAATTGCGTCGCAAACTCACCAATTTCGTCGCTCCGGAGGATTGTGTAAAAAACAAACAAAAAAAAACACGTCGTGAGAGACGAAGAAGAAAACGAAAATCCTCTGCGTACCGGTTCGAAAGAGTAACAGCGAATGATGATAATTCGCGCGTTTCTTACAGGGAAACTGCTGCTCCAACCCTCTACCTCCCTTCTCGACGCTTGGAACCGTAATAACGCGGCGCGGAGTTACGTGCCGTTATTATTATTAGCGGGAGGTGCGTTCAACCTTCCGCTTTCCTTTTTTTCCCGAACGATCGCGAACTTTCGACTACACGTCTGACTCGCGTGACCGACTGAAGGGGAATGTATGACAATACCTAGCATGTTTTTCCCACTATGTGCAAGATGTGTGCCTATCGCCCCTCACCACGTAGACCGTGGAAAATAAGAACCGTTGACCCTTGACAGAAATTGAATCGTCTGATGTGGCGTAAACAATGTAATACTCATTTCGAGCATAAAAAAAAAAAGAAAAAATACTATTAAGCTGAGAATAGGCGCTAGAGGTAAAAAAAAAGACATGTTCAGACTTTTTCAAGTATTAATCACTTTTTCACATCAGAGGAAACCACTTGATTGTAAACCATCACATTGATATTAAGACCTTTGGCCTTTTATTTCTGTTACACTCTCGTGCAGATTGTAGAATGTAACAATGGACCTACAAATTTTAGGTGGATTCCGAACCACCGGAA